>JAFIRS010002609.1:0-198452 GCA_018342105.1 Gonioctena quinquepunctata | reverse complement strand
AGAGAAACAGTTTCAATGGTGCAGGAGGCATTTGAAAATAGACTCTACTACTGTCTGGGAGTTAATAGCAGTCATTTTGAACATTTTTTATGAATAATTGTTTAATACTCTATTTCGTATAATTGATTTACTCCCAATCACAAATGTACCATTCGAATATCTCGATCACGCCTTTTTCAAATTCAGAAAACTTCACTGCTAGTATCAGAATTGAATTACCTTCAATGATGTATGACACGACCCTCATTCCCTATTGAAATTATAGAGGGTGTTGCTCTGGGGAGTAGGGGGTTGAAGTATAACATATCTTCTTCTCGTCAAATGGTGTCCCCTTCCAAACAAAAATCGACGTGTCTCGGAGATGTTTTGTAAAATAATTTTTCTGGGAGTCATTGAGGGTGGATAGTCGTAAGTGGAACACCCGGTATACTTTCTTATGTAAAAATTTTCATTTTTGCGAGTGGCACCATTAATTATATTTTTTTTAATATTCCATATACAATGTAATTTGCCAATCTATTTGTTGAATAATTAATTAGGCACACACTTTACGTTTGGTAACTTTTTATATGTAGTTACCAACATCACCACTAATGTACAGTAAAAAGTTACCACTATCCCCCAACTTCTAAAAGCTAAAATCTAATATTACTCCACTAGTATACGTAGAGCGTCAGGTGAGCACTAAACTTACCGATCAACTGTTCTCTCGTGTTCTATCTCTCTCTAACAATCAAATATGATATTTCCAATCCAATATAAAGTACATCAAAAGATACATTTATATTTCCATTTCAAACAAGAATTGTTAGCAAGAATTTTAAGCAGGAACTCATTAATGAAAATGGACATTTCGTCAATTTACAAAAAACGTAATATTTTCGTATTTGATAAAATTTACACTTATATTATAAAAAACAAATTTCGCTGCGTATACCTTGTTTGAGTTCGTAATATTAATATAGTTGGTTAGGCGAGCTTATTTTTTGGAGCAACATTTGTTAATTTTTTGGTTTTTGATAAAAATTTATTATTAATTCCATTTTTTAATGAAACCAATCAAACCTTCATGGAGTACAGATAAAAATCTTCAAAAAGTGCTATTTAAAAATCTTAATATAACATTTTTGACTAGAGTTTTTGGTTTTTGAAGTATGGGCTGAAACTCAAATTTTTCAATTTTTGAAATTATTCAATATTTTGACCACTGTATTTTTTGAAATAAAATTTTAAGATTATTTTCCATTCGAACACCTTCTCTATTGTCATTTTCGGAGTGAACTGTGAAAATTTCAGATGTTGATCTTGAAAATTTTAAGAATAGCAGAACTTTAATTGATTTTGTAGAAAATTCTACTTTGACGTAACTTCATATATGTGCTGGTCCTATTCATTTTGTTTTCACATTTGAAAACACGACACCTCGTTAGCTACTTTTTTCTTCGTTCATTTTAATTTTTGTTAGCTCAATTTGATCAAAAGTTATAACAAATTAAGTGAAGAGCGCTCGTGGCTACGTGCTCCTCGAGCGATGCAGTTCAGTGTCGCCGCCTCACATTTTCGTACGTTAGAAAAAAAAAATGCAGCATACAGTTTCAATTTTACAGAAAAACTGTATATACGTTTTTCATGTAAGTCTTTCGAATGGGACTATCAGTTTTCCAAAAAAAAATAAAAAAATTCAAGATATTCAATAAACAATGTAATTTTGTAATTTATTTGTTACATAATAAATTAAGCACACACCTTACGGGTGGTAACTTATTATATGTTGTTCCTTACATCATTGCGAATGTACAGTAAAAAGTTACCGCAGTCCCCTAATTTTCTGAAGCTAGAATCTAATATTACTCCACTACTTAGTAAAATGACTCGTATATGTATAAATTAATGTTTATCTTCTCTGAAGTACATTTGCCCATTGTAATAATTTTTTTCAACTTGTGACTGTAATGTATCTATTATCTAGCAAGTCAACATTTTCCCATGAGATGACAATAAAAAAAGATAAAAAGACGGCCCTGACACCGAACAGTGAAACGTGCGAAGGACAGTTCCGAATAATTTCCAAATAGAAAGAGTCTCAAACCAAATATAAGTGACAGCACACCCTAATAGTGAACTTTATAATCTCCTCAAAGGACCTGTATCAGTATAGAACTCTTGTCTATGAGGACCTGGCAGAGATCAGGTTAAGATATAATAAGGTTAGGAAGGCGATCATCACAACGATAGTCGCGAGGGAACAGGACCGCATTAAGGAACCTTCCAACTCACCTAGGAAACGTAAACGCAACAAAAGATAAAATAAACAAATATGGGGTCAGTTGACTTACGGGGACCTCAAACTTCATTTCCTCAAATTCAAAATACTAGATTATATCTATCAGTAACCACTACCCCTAAACTCCCAACCAAACAACAAGCAATGGTATTTACCTCACTCGACAACAAAAAGTTGGAAAAATACCTTATAGCCGTTGGATCTTCAATAGAACCAAAAAATATCCTATTTTCCTCAAGAATCTCAAATGGTAGAATATGCATTCATCTTGCGAGTACCAAAATGGTCGACGATTTTATGAATGACCATGCCGGAAAAATACAAATCAACGGGGAATCCATACAAGGTCGGAGACTAATCATATCTAATGAACGGCTCTTGATGTCAAATGTTTGCCCCATCATTCCTCACACCATCCTAGAACTTCAAAAATATGGAATCAAACTTATGTCACCTACAGTGTCACACATAAAGTACGCAACATATGGAAATTTGACTTCGCAGTTAGTTTATGCTTGAAAAATGAGTAAAAAACAGCTTCTTTCGTTTTGTCATGTGCTACTCTAAACCTATCAAATTTGACATTTTTTTCAAAAATCCTCAAAAAATCAGTTTTTTTTTGAAATTTCGAAAAATGCCAAAGAAAAAAGTTGCTCAGTTTTCAATTTTATACCTTTCCTCCAAATGTAGACTCTCTACTGTCAAGTTTGATGAAGACGAGACTTCAATGTCATACATGCCTAGAAAATACCCACATTGGCCTGTTACCAGAAAAAAAATAAATGCACCTCCAGAAATTCGTCTTTGTTGTTGCAAAGTTCATCTAGTTTTTTTTATTTCATTGTGAAACTGATTCGGATTTTCAATGTATGGACGTTAATATGTCAGTAATCGAATAAACGAATTTCTCTTCATTCTTATTACACTCGTATTTCTTTTTTTAACAGATTTGTAACCCGTTAGCTGCAGATGAGTTCGAAATATTTTGATATAGTTTACCCCCAAAAGTGTGACTGTTGGATGTAAACTGTTTGATGTAATTTTCGAGCAAATAATAATTTTCCGCAATGTTTCTTGAATTAATTTCATAAATCTCATATTCCTTATTTTTACAATTAGATGTGTTAAAAACATTAAACCAAAATAACTATAACCAAATTCACAACAAAACATCGTAACATTCATTGATTTATCTCGATAATCTTATAAAGAACCCGAATTCATCATTCAGTATGCCGTCCTTCCCGTTCTATTTAGTCCTTTCATTCACATACTTTGTGGCATTCTTAATAAATAGGGGATTTATATTAGCACAGCACTCCCGAATGGTACTCTAAATGTTCTTTGTTTGCAAATGGTCTGTGCTTATACACTTTTTGTTTCAGATAACCCCATAGAAAAAAGTCCTTCGGAGATAAGCCCGGTGATCTTGGTGGCCAATAATCTTCCCAATCTCGTCCTATCACTTTGCCCCTAAACATCTGGCTGAGACACTGTTTCACTTCTACCGTTTGGTGGATCGGTGCCTCGTCAAGCTGATACCACAAATTTTGTCAGAGGCAGATTATCCAAAACTTCCGACAACTGATTCATAAGGAAATTTCTGTACATGTCTGCGTTCAAATTTTCTCCAAAAAAATATGGTCCAATTATTTGGTTATATGATAAACCACACCACACATTTGTCTTGAATTAATATTGGTCATGGCATTCTATTACAAAATTTGGTTTATTGTTGGACCACCAGCGACAATTTTGAGAACTAACTGTTCCGTTCGACGTGGAAGTTGCCTCGACTGTCCATAAAATCCTGTAGGGAAATGTGATATCATTTTCTCTCTCACCTTGGAACCAAAATGAAAATCCTGCTCGAATATCGGAATCTCTTTCATTAAGAGTGTGTATACCTTATTGGATTATGTGGTTTCTTGAAACGATTGTCCACAGAGCCAGTTTCTTTGAATGTTTTCAATATCCTTCCCACGGTACTAAAGTGAATATTTCTTCCTGGATGCCAGTGATTGAAAATACAAGCAACATCTGGATATGGCACATTCTCACCACATAAAAGAACGATTTCCACTTTGTCTTTGTGGATAACATTGTACATAAAACTTATTTGTGAATCATAAATGTAGGAAAATTGTATATCATGTTTAGTACAAATCGCTAGAACGAAAGTCTTTGAATAGTTATGAAACTGTAGGTCATTGTTCAGTTTACAGAAAAGTAGGATATTTCGGGTTCATCTGTAACTGAATTATTGGTCAGAAAAATAATCAAACTGGATAAAAATCTATTAAAAAAAATAGATACGAGTGTCATAAGGATGGAGAGAAATTCATTTATTCGATTACTGACATATTAACGTCCATACTTCAAAAATCCGAATCAGTTTCACAAAGAAATGAAAAAACTAGATGAACTTTGCAACAACAAAGACGAATTTCTGGAGGTGCATTTTTTTTCTGGTAACAGTCCAATGTGAGTATTTCCTGGGCGAGATATGATATTGAAGTCTCGTATTCATCAAAACTATGAAATTTGAATCATGTTTCGTTGGAATCGGTAGAGCGAAAGATTCGAAAAATAATCATCCCCAAAACCATCCAACTGAGCTACCAGAAAACTCTCGAGAAAAATAACACGAACCAACCAATAAACAAAACAGGAAAAGCATCATCCGACCTCCAACCAAAAACACGTATATATCTCGAACATCCAACAAGTAGCTCAATCAAACGCACTAATAACTACTCCCTCTCCACCAATATCGAAAGACGAAATATTTCAGAAACCCGAACCCGGGACATTAAAAAAACCGAAAAATAACTCAAAAGAAGATAGTGAAATAGAAAAACTGATGGCTCCCATAAGAGAAATATATTCAAAAATACTACAGAAAAATACGTGTTATGAACAAATCACAGAATTTTTCGAAAATACCCAAGGCTCACCCTATCCACTCAGCATAGCCAAAACATATACAAACGACTTACAGGCCTTACTGGATATGCTCACGAAAATATACCCATTCCTCACCGAAAGGAAAATCAAAGCTAGATGTACCAATATCAAGAAAAATCACAAAACATCAAAAGCGATACCTCCCAAGATCTATTCTGAAAATAATCAATTAAAATCAATAGATGTCTATTTTACAATGGAACTTGAACGGGTATTGAACCCGACTAAATATGCTGCAGATACTTATTTCTAAATTTAAACCATCGATCCTTTACCTACAAGAGACAAACTTTCGGGACCAAAAAACTCATAATCTGAAACACTTCCCCGGATATCATAATAATAGACAGGGCGGTCCTCGAGCCAATGGAGGAGTTACTATCTACATTAGCGATACTTATGAGTCACAAAACATTCCTTTGATTACCAATCTAGAGGCGGTAGCAGTTTTGGTCAAAATCTCAAATACAATAAATATGTGTAATGTTTACATACCACCAAACTTTGATCTACAAAGCAATCACCTGAAAACACTCATCAAACAAATCCCTACTCCCTGAATAATAGTAGGCGACTTCAACGCCCATTATCCAATTGGAGATCGGAAGAATCCAACAGGGAAGGAAACATTGTAGAAACTACAATGGATGAACTGAATATCAATACCATTAATCAGGGCACCAACACCAAATTTGGGAGAACTCTCAGCAATCGATCTATCTTCCTGCGAACCAACCCTTTCGATACCACTAGAATGGAAAGTACTCCCTCAACTATACGGAAGTGGTCACTTCCCAATACTAATCAGAAATGAAACAGCAGATGGAAAGATACGGGCGAACCCCACCCTCAAAATGGAAAACAGACTTTGCGAACTAGACACACTTTTCTGCAGAACTGAAAGACTACATAATACCCACATTAACAACAGACAAAACATTAACGAAACACTTGACAAATTTTCAAAAATAAACATCGAGGCAGCAAAGAAATATACAGGCAAAACAAAACAGCTGAACGACCACACCCCAGTACCTTGGTGGAACGATGAATGCCAACAGAGTAACAATTCACCCCTAGAGCATTCAACAGATACAAAAAACTGTAGAAAATCTGCTCGAATTCAAACACCACAGAGCCGAATTTAGACAGATCACCAAAAAAGTAAAGAACTCTCATGGAAAAAAAAATTCTCCAGCATCAATAGCTCAACTGAGGTTTGGAAAAAGTTAAGAACGATGGAGGGAAAAAAATACCGAAGTTCCGTTAATTTTCTGGAAAACTAGACCACTATAACATCAGACAAACAAGAAATAACAGAAAAACTAGCAACAACATATGAGAAACACTCGAGCAACAATATCTATTCACCACTCTTCCTGAACCGAAAATACACTGAAGAATCAACACCAATAAATTATAAAGAATCAGAAGAAAACATACATAAACATACCAATAACGATAGAGGAACTCAACGAGGTGCTTCTGAACTTGAAAAATTCAAGCCCAGGTCTCGACGACATACCCATTATCTTTCTGAAGAACATCCCCGCGAACGCCAAAGAGTTCCAGTTCGAAATATTCAATATTATCTGGAAAGAGGATGTCTTTCCACGGAAATGGACCGGGGCTATCATCATCCCTATTTTAAAACCGAATAAAACGAAAACCGATCCGAATTCTTATCGACCTATATCCTTGACATGCTCAATGTGCAAAATATTGGAAAAAATTACCAACAAAAGACTCATATGGATCCTAGAACAAAAAAATATACTTATCCCAGAACAAAGCGGTTTTAGAAAAAAACCGATCCACACTAGACAACCTGATAGACTTAGAGTCAGAAATACATGAAGCACTGGCTAACAAGCAAGAATGTATTGCAGTAATTTTCGACATCACAAGAGCCTATGATACCGTCTGGCGCCACGATATAGTGAATTCATTGAGTAAGCTCAGCATAAGAAAAAACTGCCTACGCGTCATAACAAATTTCTTGAAAGAGAAGAAATTCCGAGTGAGAGTAGATGACAAGATATCTTCGACAAAGACCCGAAAAATGGAGTACCCCAAAGATCCACCCTTAGTGTGACGCTGTTCCTAATATCCAGTAATAACATACCCCAAAATTGTAAATCCACAGGCCAAGCTAGACTGTACGCAGACGATCTGGTTATATACTCCAAAGGCAAAAACCCAAAGCTGATCCAAAAACAGTTACAAACTACACTCAACGACATTGATCAGTGATCCAACGAAACTGGCTTCAAGTTCTCTTCTACTAAAAAAAATAAGATTCTCAAGGAAACAAATCCATACTCCCCCTGAGTTAATCTTCCACGATAGACCATTGGAATATGTTGAGACCCATATAGAACAACTCAAAACAACATGCCAAACAAACCTCAATCTAATGAAAATTATTGCAGCGAAAAACTGGAGAGCAGACTACTCTATGTTGATGAGAATCTATAAAACTATGATCAGATCAGAATCGACTACGGATCTACGGTTTATGACTCTGCCAAAAAAACAACCCTAAAAAGTCTAGACGTTATCCACAATACTGCAATGAGTTTACCACACAACTCCAACCGAAGGTTACTATACGAAACCGGAGAATCTTCACTGACATTCAGAAGACAATATATCTCACCAACATATGCAGCTAACATTCACGCCAATAC
Organism: Gonioctena quinquepunctata; assembly: GCA_018342105.1. NCBI lineage: Eukaryota > Metazoa > Arthropoda > Insecta > Coleoptera > Chrysomelidae > Gonioctena > Gonioctena quinquepunctata. The sequence goes on along the minus strand of JAFIRS010002609.1, from coordinate 190,511 downwards.
CAATAACCCGGCATACCACCACGTAATTGCAGATCGATTCAGATATATTTACAGAGAGAAAGAGAGAACCGACCCCCCATTTTACGAAAGAGTAAATAAATATATATCCTATCTGAATATCCCTGAATATCTACATGCTACGAATCTAACATACACACTCCCCCCCCCCTGGCCAATAACCCCTCCCTATCTCCGACTTAAGCTTAACAGAACTTTGCAAAAACACTGTGAACCCCAGAACAATTCGGATTCACCTCTCTACACTACTAGAAAAATACAAAAGTTACCACCACATATACACCGATGCTCCTAAAACAGAATCGGACGTAGCAGCAGCTTTTCTATCAGAAGTCATTCAGGATACCAACAATGAGCGCTATCTATACTGGGGAACTCTTCGCCATACTGAAAGCGCTAGAATATGCGAATGAAAAAAACATAGATAAATGTCTAATAATCACCGATTCTCTAAGTGCCATATCAGGATTGAATCAACAATACCCCAACCATCCAATACTTCAGCTGATAAAGTGGAACTCTACTACCTCCAAATGAAAACAGCAGCATTGCGTGTAATATGGGTACCATCGCACGTAGGAGTGGACGGCAACGAGGCAGTAGACAAACTAGCACGGGGAACCACATCCAACCAAGACATCCAAAAAACCGAACTAACGGTACTCAGCGATACGGGGACTTACATCCGACAGAAAGTGACCAACAAGTGGCAACAAGAGTGGGATCGTTCTAACGCCAAACTGAAAGAAATTAAACAATCAGTGCTACCGAGTAAAACCAAATTCAAATGCCGCAGAGATGAGGTTACTATCACCCGTATACGGTTGGGTCGCCTTACCCACGAATATTTCTTGAAACATAGTGAAGAACCTTTATGTGAAGTGTGTGCCACAAGTCTTACGGTAAAACACATTCTAATCGAGTGTACGAAATACATTAAACAGAGACAAAAATATCAAATCCAAGAAACTTCAGCAGATATCTTCAAAGACTCTAACGATCACTTATTATTATACTTAACGGATATAAATGTTATATCTAAAATATAACTTCATACAGTCACTAATGATCAAAAGATAGATGCGACTCAAAAAATTCAAATAAAAAAAAATAGTCATTAGCCTTATCGATTTCGAGAGTGTGCCTTGTGTTCTTCCGAACAACTGCTTGGTTTAGATCGCCCTCCTTCTCCGATTATCTCATGCTTATGTGTTACTCACTGAAAAATGAATGAGAATCTGATTCAGATTATTGTTTTCTTCCCTCCCCTTTTCAAGTAGGTCTCACCTTTTCCGGAGTCATTCTAACATAGCTGGAAGCAGCCTAGACTGTCGCAGACCAGGATTCATCGATTTCTCAACTTCATCAAGAGATTTTATGATATCTACAATGAACTCTCTGATTTTGTTCAGGTCAGAAGGTTGTTAGAGAAGTAATAGTCCGGCAGAGATGGGCAGTGAATGGCTTGGTAATAGTTTGTATCGGAAAGTTTAATGAAACGATGTCATCGGAGGCATTTTCCAATCCCCTCCATTTTCAAGTTAATTCATCGTCTAGAGACATCAGTCCACTCTCCTACCTTTTCTCCTTCCTTCGTGGAAGTTTCCATGATCCCAAAAAGGACATTTGAGAAGAAATCACTTTGGAAAAATCGCCAGGTTCACTTCAAGAAAAATCTGATTTTTGACACAGACAGATGTAGTAAATTTCAAGGATTTCATCTCATTTTCGCGCAAACAATTCTGAGCGGGATCTTGTTCGTAGATGATCAATTCACAATTTTTTCGCATTAAAATATGCAGTAATGTTGACAGAAAAAAAGTCATGGTTTGAAGTTTGACATTTAGCGTGACACAAACATTTCTCAACCGCGCCTCTACTAATGAAGTTCTAAACAGAATTTAACGCCAGTCATTGGTTGTCCCCCAAAAATTCTAAACAAAATCGAATCAGCGAATACACCAGGGTTTTTAGACATCTCAACCTGAGCAATATCAACTTTGACAATTCAATTAATAGGCGGAGAAGCTATTCCCCAGTGCTACATATCAGAATTTCAAAGCTGAAATGTCACACTGATTAGAATTTAGTGGGTATATACGTATAGTTCTTATAATTTCATTCGATAACATTAATCTGAGTCATTGAAATGAGTATAGTATGTGAATTCCATAGCCTGTTAACCTAATAGCACCCTTCTCGTCAAAAATAATGGAATTACAGCAAACAATCAAGTATTCATTGTAGGATATGAAAATTTGTATATTAATTTGATACATTTGAGGGGAAAATTGTGAAAACAATTGAGCAGATGAAAGTTTGCCCTATAAATGCCCTATGAATGAGGTCACACATTTGTGCAACACAAAATTTAAGTAAAATATACCATTTTGGTACTCAGTAATACCACTCTCATGATTGGCGATCGAACATCTACAGGAGTAAAAGCTACCCCTCGGTGAACGTCACCAGTGCTATTGACAATGATTAGTGTTTTTTTTTTGGGTGAGCAAACGTTGAAAGTAAAATCTTGGTGGACGTCACCAGTCCAATCGGCAAGAATCATCATATAAACGGAGCGAACGTCGCCCGTGATTGAACTTATCTAATACGCTCAATCTTTTCAGGGCAATATAAGGTCAGAGGACAGACCTACCGCAGGTTTGCCGAGTGTAGGGTATAAATAAAATGCATCAATCACCCCGTACCATTTTGGTACTCAGTAATACCGCTCTCACAGTTGGCGATCGAATAGCTACAGAAATCAAAAGTTGTCAGTACAAAACGCATATCTCGATATTATTTTATTACCTTGATTTTTTCAAACCGTATTCAAGGCATCAATTATGGGAAATGTACGAATATTATGGCTTTAATAATTTTACAAAGTGTCAATTTGGCATGTTAATGTAGGATATAAATGAAGTCACATCCATCAATCACCCCGTACAGAAAAGGAGAGTATCACTTACTCACTACAGTAACTCAAGGGTATGATGCATCGGTAGATTTGGTAAGTTATCATTTTGACGTTACACTTGTACGTTCGAGGGAATAAAAGTGTTTGAATTCAATCGCCGGGTTTTTTATAACAAAGAAATCGGTGTGATATTGATTCTATGGGTTAGGTTTGTGTTCCTGTCGTGTTCGTAAGCGAATAAAAGTTCGAATCAAATATGAGAAGTAACCGGGAAAAAACGACGCGTTTCTACAAATAGTGAAAGCTCTGATGATGTGTGAGCTGGAGGAGTTAAAATAGCGTTCGGTGAAGCCCGTGTTACAGGTAAGTGATGAGTTTCTGATACCAGTGTTTTACCCATCGCGGGATGATTCGGTGGATTAGTAAAGTTGATAATTTGGCAGAGAGGTACAGTTGGGATGACGATTCCATTCCAAGTACGATGCAAGTTGTAATTAAGTGAAAAACTCCATGAAGTAACAATTCCGTAAGTCTGTTCCTTTTTCTAAATCACTCAAGCATGCTCTAAACTATGAAACAAGGCCTGAATAAAACCTTGGTGATGATTGCTTTCAAAAGTTATCTAAGCTGAGGGCACTCAATTTGCAGATTCCGGACAGGTGTTTCATAGATGCTACCATTGGAGGTATTACAGACAAAAGTTGCGTCAGATCAGCACAGCATACAGACGCAATCATTTCATATACGTATTTGAATACTATGGGTAATTTACCACGAGAAAAACTAATACCTAGCACAAGTAACCAGGTATTTCCATCAAGTAGTCGCCAAACAAGATTTCAATAAAGATACCAATAAGTCTTCATACACCTGTGTCAATTGTGGTATTCCGGTAGATTTATTCAAGAAACTGTAATGCTTTCGGATCATCTTTGTCTTTTCCGGGCAATATAAGGTCTGAGGACAGACCTACCGCAAGATGGTCGAGTGTAAGGTATAAATAAGGTACATCAATCACCCCGTACAGAAGGAGAGTATCACTTATTCACTACTGTGACTCAAGAGTACGATGCATCGGGAGATTTGGTGATAGGGTCAGTAATTATTTTGACGTTATACTTGTACATTCGAGGGAAAAAAAGTGTTTGAATTCGATCGTCGGCTTTTATTTCTATCATCAATTTTCCATCGTAGAATTATGGGAATACTGACTACACAAATCAGTGTTTGCTGAAGAACTTATTATTGCGTGTAACTTCATAAATATAAAATGGCCAAGATGTTGTTATATCGCAGATATTATGATCTACTTATGTTTGAAGTTATATAAGGGAAATTTTGATTGTACATAACTGTCATGTGTGCTGGAAAATTTTCAAACATTTATTATGGTATTGGGTTCGGCTTATCATGAGTTTTTGTGAAGACATCGCAAGGAAATTTTAAGAATTTCATAAACGATTTAGAAAACATCCTGATTTTCACATTCGATGATTTTTCACTTTTCTACTTCTTTACTCTCTGAATGAAAAATCTTGCAATTCCCTGGAATCTAAAATATCTTGTATAAAGAAAATTCCACTGAAAACCACGTTTTTCAAAACCAATACCTGGGCAATGTCAACTTTGACAATAAAATCAATAGGCGGAAGGGCCATACACTGAAATAAGTATGACCTAGTTTGCAGATTCCATAGCCTGTTAACTTGACAACGTCCTCCTCAATACAAAACATTCTGTGATTGCGATATCAGTTGAATTCTTCATTAAATATTGTGAACTCTCATAAAGTTAACAGTTAATTCGAAACAGTATGTTAGAAAACAAAAAATTTCAAATATTCTCAAAAACTGAGATCTCGAATTTATTAGTATGTCACCATCTCACTATAAACAGGTTATGAACTAACTTGTTCCACTCCCGTAGGTGATGGGTGTAAAATGCCATTTTCTGAAGAAGTACAGTGAAATAAGCTTTTTTAATTCGTACGAAAAGTGGACGATATCGACAGGGCATGTTGAAACTAACTTGACAGCCAACCAGCCAATATTCTCGCTCGTGCCTCTAGTGGTGAACGACAAGAGGTTTTTCAGATACGACTATTGTTATTTGATGGGCTGGTGAATGAAATATATTACTTAGCAACCAATTCAGAAAACAGTAGGCGATGTGCATGAGAAGTAATTTGCACATTCCTCTTCTTCTTAGGCAGCTTGCAAATTAGCCGTTAGAGGCGCCCGGCAAGTCTTTGCATTGCAAGGTCCATATGGATTATTGGACAGGTTGTGAATCATTGATAAAATATATCATTTCGAAGTCATGATTGACTAAGATATCCAAAAACCATGATTATATTATAAACACAATCGAAACACAAAAATCGGTTATTGTAATATTCCAAAAACTATGTCAAAATTGTCAAATGTCAGTTCGCTGAAGTTTGTTCACTACTAAATACTGAACTGTTCTGTCTGTATTTTGAAGTTTCCTATTTTTATCACATCTTTGGAGAAATCAAAACAGAGAGGTGATATTTTTCCATTGCATTCCTCGAATAGTGTAATGAAGTTCTGCTAATACCTGAGCCTTGTTGAAATAATTCAATGAATACCCTACACAGAGCAATAAACTTCAGGATTGCCTAGCAGCGTTTCCAACCTCATAAAATGATCTGATTTTTTTAGCATTTTACATAATCTAAAATACAACACAATTTTTTGTTACCTCGATTACAAATCATTCATTAGAATATTTGAGGTTACTGCAGGGCAGCCAGGTCATCACTCCGTTTAATCGGCCTCTGCATAAGTAGGCAAATGTGTCAACAAAACGACAATTATCTCACAAAATTGTTGAGAAAATACAGCTATGTCTGAGGTAAGGCTGGCAACATCGTCAAAATAAAAATATACAGCAGTAAAAATGATGTATGCTGTTTTCATTGTGAGAAATTAGGAATTTTGGACGACAGTTGTACGTGCAATAAATACATGATTTCGGGTGTGTGTGTGGTGTATTGGTTGAAGAAATTCCAATTTTGAGTGTGCAAAATGGCCAAATATAGCGCTGAAAAAGGATATTATTTACTTCCCAGAAGGATTTGAGAGGGCCCGTTTCAACTTCATACTTGTGTTCGGGAAACAGTATGAAAGTAAGCAGTGCGGAGATTGTGAGGGATCCAGTTATCCAGCAGAAACCACACAGCAGAATTTTGGCAGTTATATTATTATTTTTTCTGGCTTTTGAAGGACTTTCCGTAATCATTCCAGAAAAATAATATTTTTATTTTGTTTTAGAATATTAACTTTTAGCGGTAGTTCATATCCTGTTTATTTGATGATGAAAGTCGCTGTTATCTTCGGTTTAGTTGGTGCTCGATGCAGCAAGGAACTAATGTGTCTAATGATTGGTAATATCGAAAATAATGACGGTTTATCAGTGGTTGAAATTTCTGACAGCAAAACTCACATTAACAGAGCGTTGATTTCTACCGAAGCAGATATTGAGTACTTTGAAATATTCCAGAAGTATGTACAGTTGTGTGCATGAAAAAGTCGCTCAAGGTTTGTATGGTGTAAACCTGCCTATGATGAGAAGGGAAATATTCTCAGTTGAATATTGAATAGAAAGATTTTTTGTGAATGGAAAAATCCACGATAAAAATGAAGTTATTTTTTGTGAATGTCTAACAGAAAACAACTATTTCCCCGGCTAAAGCCACGCTGGACATTGAACTACATCTGATAGATATTCTAAAAGGACCCTAAGTCAAAAGAAAAAATCTGAAATTGAAAATTTGCATTTTCATTCAGATAATTATTTGATTTTCTATTCCAGTCTTAATTAAGAACTCATAAAGATGAATGAGGCAAAGAAGAATGTTTTCCAAAAGAGAGTACTCACCAGAAATCATTCGTAACATTGACGCAGGAGAGACATCGCATTTACTAGGTCTTCAATACATTTTTGTCGACGAAAATCTATTTCACGCTTCTACGATCATCAGGAAGACCGGAAGAAATGGGAAACACATTTTCAAGAAGCACAATCTCACTTTGCAAAGATGGAAAAAGTTAGAATCATTTCTTTTGGAGAGACACTTTGAAATTAGTGTTTTCTGACATAAAAACCTGTCATGGAGTATGATAGATTGATTTGTTGACAATATAAACAGGATGTTCATAAAATCAGATGTGGAATCATCTGCGACTGAAAGATAAACCTTAGTCACTATCTTCCATCGTCAAGATAACCTCTTGTGGGGTATTCATGTTGAAAACGGAAACATTCTCAGTTGAATTTTTGAATAGAAAGATTTTTCTGTGAATTGAAAAAATCCACAATGAAAATGAAGTTATTTTTTGTGAATGTTTAACAGAAAATAACTACTTCCCTGGCTGAAGCCACGCTGGTCATGGAACTACATCTGATAGATATTCTGAAAGGACCCTAACTCAAAAGAAAAAATCTGAAATTGAAAATTTGCAATTTTATTCATATAGTTATTTGATTTTCTATTCCAGTCCTAATTAAGAACTCATATAGATGAATGAGGCAAAGAAGCATGTTTTCCAAAAAAGAGTACTCACCAGAAATCATTTGTAACATTGACGCAAGAGAGGCATCGCATTCACTAGGTCTTCAATATATTTTTGTCGACGAAAATCTATTTCAATCGCAGATGATTCCACATCTGATTTTATGAACATCATGTTCATATTTTCATACAAATCTTCCTATGATGTTCCAGATTTCATACAAAAGTAGTACACTTACACATTTGACAAAATAGTTTCAATTTTGACACTACTTGTCAAAGACTTGTCAAAGTCGATAAGAAGTTTAATTAAGATTGACAAGCCTGACTCACAGTAGCTTATAACTGCTGTACGACTTTTTTATGCACACAACTGTACCTTAAAATACACATCGAATAATTTTTATCTACTATAGATTGAGCAATGTGTAGGGATACACATTTTCGGGAAAATACCATGAGAAATAACGGCATATTTGGGTTTTCCAAAGCCTCAATTATATAGTTGCAAAGTTTCCGAATATTATCTGCTACCATATTGGTGATTTGACTACATTACTAATATCAACAGATATGATGCATTAAAATCCACCATGGATATGTTATTAGTACATGCGGAAATTATATGTTTGAGAGTGCATAAAATCAATACTTTCCGCACTTAAAAACTTCTTTTTTCTTATGAAATGTAACCGATATGTATTCTAGGAGTAGAAATGGCATATTCCATATTTTTCTATTTGTTAGTAGTTTTTGCAATTAAATATTCAAAATTTCCCGTCAGATCACAGTTGGTAGTGGTAGTTAACTTATACCATAAAACTTGTTCAGTTTGTTTTCATTCAAAACCACAACACTTCATATATTAATCCTCATATAATGAAAAACATTGCAATAAAACAATAAAACTAATATAACAAAAATATAGATCGTCTATCATGACAAATGGATTTATTTCCAATTTTAAACATTTTGATTACTGTGTCAATAAACTTTCATCAAGTTGCGGATGAATCATCAGCAATGATTTATTCTTCAGAAATTCTTTCTGTGAGGATCAATATTACAAAATATATATTCTAGGAAATCCAGAATTAGAGACGAATGATCTTGAAGGAACCATTACCACTTTGATATTTCATTCAGCAAACACTTGAACCGAAACCTCTTCACAGACTTGAAAAAAGCAAACATTGGGATAAAGTTGGAGACCATTAAAATGACGCAGTTTTTTTTTGTATTAAGAAAAAACATTTTGCGAAATATTTGACCAGTGTCTATAAATAAATCTTGAAAACAATTGCCTGACACGTCTTCTTGGACCTAGGCCATGCAGTTGAAAAAAAAAAGTAATCGTGCATTGTGTATCAAAGAAAAAAGTAACGCAAACTTGCGAAAGAAAGCCTTCTCAGACTTTCTCAAAAACGGCAGTACAGTAACAGCCAGAAAGTCGAGTTAACGAATTTGAGTAGTGTTAGCGAAAAGTTCGTTCATTTTTCCAATGAGACTTTCCAATCAGACCAACTGGGTTCAATAGAGCAATGCATAGTGAAATGATAGAATTAAGGATCCATTGTTCAGATATGATTAGATCTGTGGGTCAAATTTCTCGCAATCGTCAAAAATAATGGAGTTACAGCAAACAATGAAGTGTGCATTGTTGGATACGATAATTTTTGTATTAATTTGATACATTTCACGTTCAAGAAGTACCCCAAAAATATTTCGATTTTGAGGGAAAAAAATGTCAACACCATTAAAGAGACATAAAGTTGCCTTATAGATATGTACCTGAGCTCATTGTATCATACATTTGTTCAACAAAAAAAACTAAGTAAAATTAACCATTCAGGTACTCAGTAATACGGCTATCACAGTAGGCGATTAAACAGCTACAGAAAAAAGAGGGTTGCTTGTACGAAACACATGTCTAGATATTATCTTGACGATTTCATTTTTCTCAACCTTATTCAAGGCATCAATACAGATATGAGCGAATATGATGAGTATTGATTTGGCAACTGCATTATTCCCGTTTTCTGTCTTCTGCTAATTCGGCATGTCAATTTCTCGTCGTAGAATTCTGACCGGATCGGAGAACAAATTGTGCATCAAGTAGAAATATCTTTTGATTGCAGGAATCTGACTCTACGGAGCAACTCCGCACACGCAAATCTTTCTGTGAAAGGAGAAAACATAACATGCACTTCACAAACAACATGTTTGAATAAATAACATTTTCTCGAATAATTTGATATATCTTTCTGTGCTTCGAATATGCATTAGGGTATGTTCTACTTGTCCCATAAACTAATGTTCATTCAAATGGAATTGGATTTTTTCAAATCAATAAATAGCTATTTACCTATTAGAATAAATGAAAAGTTGCTATCTGATTATATGTAACTATCAAAGTAAAGCAAACATTTTGATTTTCTCTTACGACTATGAAACCGACATCGATAACTACATTTCTAGATTCAATTCAATCTGCAGAAAAATACAAAAAAAACATAGTATAAAAACAAATAAACTCAGATTTAATTTCATTGAGTTATGCCAGTCCCTATTATACTATATGAATCTGAGAAAATAGGAGCAGAATCCAAGCGTCGGAAAGGAAATTATTTTGATTCGCAAAGGAATGCACACGACTTCGAAATAAAGATATCAGAAATTATCTACAAATATTTTCACCAGAAAAATTGAATGGGGAAAACCGGAATGAATTACATCATGTAGAAATGAGATAACCCAAGCATTTGATTACGTATAAGTCGAGAGGAAAAATAAGTTCTGGGATACTAAGAGAAGCTGGTCTAACCTTGCTGGTTTTTTGTATCAGTTCCAGCAAAACTTTTCAAGAATTCAACCCCTCAAATTTTCATATCTTTCAAATCGGAAACGGCAATTACTCAAATCGCAGGAGGCGAGCAAACAAACTAATTATTTTTTTATAAAAATAAATTCCTCAGTAATCACAATATTACATATTACATATTTTTAGATTGAGTTGTATATAGTATGTTAAGATTATAATTGTGACATAATAGGAAAATAAAAGTATTTGAGAGTTAAATTGAAATGGCTAGCCGGAATAGGTTGAGACGCGTTATTGTTGATAATGTAATAATTTATTATTTTCAAATTTTTTTCATTTATATTTCTCTCATTTTTTATGAATAAAAAAGACAAACGGTTAAAATTAAGTATAGAAAAACTGCAATCTCCAGAAAAAAAAATATGGTTCACTATTAAATTGAGCAGGAAACATTCAGAGAAATATATTTTGTGCTGCTGATAAACATTTTTCCAGTACATATTTTGTACATGGCTTTCATAGAAATGGGAAACCATATATAATAAGTCATGATCTTACCAAACTCGACCATTGATCTATTCCATCAAGATCAGGATCAAGGAGGCTTGTATCTGCACCGATAGCAGAATAAAGAGTGGGCAACCAGTCAGTGACATGCATGAGATCCGTGGCAACTCGTCCGGGTTGGACAATCAGTGGGCTATAAATCAAGGCAACACTGCGTACCCCTCCTTCAAAGAGAGTGCCTTTTATTCCTCTGAGAGGATAATTACTTCCCCAATTCCGGAATTCAGGACCAACAGTTGGAGCACCATTATCACTTATGAAGACTATGATTGTATTCTGCAGCATATTCTTTGCTTCTAAGACTTCAGTAATAGATCCGATACTATCGTCCAGTTTAGATACCATTGCTGCAAAAAATATTATCATATAGAAAAAATATTTGAAAATAGGAAGATAAAACACGTTCTTGTCCATTTGCAATAGCACGTATACAGTGCTTCTCAAAAGTCCCGTCCCCCCCTCTTATTTTTGGAACGATTATACATAAACAAGTGAAATTTGGAAACTGAATATTAAAGGTTGTAAACTCTACTAGTGATGATAGATGGTGAAATCGTCAAAGATGTCGTCACAAGGCCATTGTGACCAATAATTTTAAATGGAACCCTACGGCAAGCGACACCTCTTTTAAAAGGCATCGAAAAAACCTATTCAATGATACTAATTTTGTTTGTGTATATGGTAGTTTTGGCAACTCGCTTTTAAAAAACGCAAAGCTGTGATGAATTAAATCAGTTAATACTAAAATTCCAAATTCAAGCTCCGCCTCTGGATAGTTGTCAAATAAGCTGACGTTTTGTTAGTCTCCCCAATTCGACGTTTTTGTAATTGTCCAAGTTTTTGTACATTTAATAATTTGTGTATTGTTGATCGAACGTTAAACTGTTTTAGCAGCTTTTGGTACTTTTAATATTTTTGTACATTTTAATAATTTGTTAAACTGTTGTGAGCCGAACGTTCAAGTGCTTCAAGAAGCGAAATGGTACGTGATTTAGGTGATAAAGTAGCAGCGATCCTAATTCTTGGTGAAACTGGACAAAATATTCATGCAGCAGAACGCATTTTTAATGAGATGTTCCCCGATCGCCCCGTTTCGAGGACTTATTTGAGGGAGCTTCTTCGTGAGTTTGAAACAACGGGTAGTATTAATGATGCGAAACGATCTGACAGACCACAAATTTCTGATGAGAAAAAAATTGATATACTGGCAGAAGTAATAGTTAATCCTACTTCTTCAACAACTCACGTTGCATCTACCTGTGAAGTCAGTCGAAGTACAGTACACAGGGTGTTGAAAAAAAACAAATTCCATCCATACAAATTAAAAATGGTTCATCAACTCTCAGACCGAAGACTAGAATTTTGTGAAAATATGGAAACTAAAATCAACCAACAGTCAGCTATGTCAAAACAATTTGTTTTAGTGACGAAAGTACTTTCTATCTAAATGGAAATGTAAATACACAGAATGTGAGGTATTGGAGTGATGCAAATCCTCACCTGTTTCGTGAAACACATACCCAATTTCCCCAGAAGGTGAATGTTTGGGCAGGTTTCCTGGGAAACCACATCGTTGGGCCTCTTTTTTTAAATACCTATTCAACTGGTGAGGTTTATCTAGAGCTGTTGCAAAACGCAAAAGAACCGTTAATCCTTGAAATTTTGGAAGTATCGTGGTAGGTGGATTGGACGACGAGGTTCAACGGAATGGCCAGCTCGATCACCGGACCTCACACCTTTGGATTTTTTTCTGTGGGGGTACCTTGAATCGAAGGTTTACGCCACTGAACCTGACAATATTGACGTTTCAAAACAACGTATTGTTACAGAATGTGAGGCTGTTTCCGCAGACACATTTGCGAAAGTACTAGAAGAGTTTAAAAATAGGATATTTCACTGTCAGGAAGTAAATGGAGGTCACTTCGAGCAATTTCTTCTCAAGAAATGTGCCCCCGAACTAACACCTGTTCTTTGCAAGTTGTTCAACCACTCTTACAATTTGGGGGTATTTCCGTCCAATTGGAAAATTGCAAGAGTACAGCCAGTCCCTAAAAAAGGCAAAAAGGCCCTACCTAGCAACTACAGACCTATTGCACTGCTATCTATTATTTCAAAGGTCATGGAAAAAGCCATCAACATCGAGCTCATGAAATATCTGGAAGACTCAAGAATTGTCAACGATAGGCAATATGGCTTCCGCCATCAGAGATCAACTGGTGACCTGCTCGCTTACGTCTCACATATATGGCAGCTATCTATTGAAAAATATGGAGAAACTTTAGCTGTGGCATTAGATATCTCCAAGGCGTTCGATCGAGTTTGGCACCAGGGACTCCTCGCCAAGCTTCCGTCTTATGGCTTGCCCCCTCAGCTGTGTTCTCTGCTTGCTAGTTTTCTCTCAAACAGGTCTCTCCATGTAGTGGTCGATGGAGTTTCATCTGACACTCTACTCATAAATGCTGGTGTTCCGCAAGGATCCATTCTCGCACCAACACTATTTCTACTTCACATCAACGACCTGTTGAAAGCAACTTCATGTCCAGTACACAGCTTTGCCGATGATAGTACCCTCCATACCGCTTTCTCTTCCAGGGCCCCTATATCAGCCCGTGAAACCAGAAATGAACGAGGAAGAAATGTTAATAATATAAATATGGACTTGGCATCAATTCTCGAATGGGGATCTAATAACTTGGTAGAATTCAATGCAAACAAAACACAAGCATGTCTTTTCTCTAGAAAAGCCGATCCCAATGTGCCTAACATAATTTTGTCAGGAGTAACCATACCACTGAAGCCATCCATATCGATGCTTGGTATTAATATCAGCAATAACCTTTCCTGGGAAAATCACGTGAGGTCCATTGCCAAAAGTGCATCCCAAAAACTTGGTTTTCTGTTTCGTGCCAAGAGCTATTTCACCCCCAGTCAGCTGCTTATGATCTATAAGGCACAGATCCGACCTGTCCTGGAATACTGTTCCCATATTTGGAGTGCGGCACCTAAACATATCCTGAGGCTATTGGATTCTGTCCACAATCGCGTGTCCCTCGCTAACTCGCTCACTTGTCTGGAACACCGTAGAAAAGTTGGCGATTTGTCTCTATTTTATAGATATTTTCATGGGCGATGCTCTTCTGAAATATCAACAATCGTTCCTGCTTTGGCAGTCTCTTCGAGATTAACCCGTCAAGTTCAGTCATCACACCCTTCGTGGTCACTTTGGAGACCTGCAGAACATCACTTTCCAAAGACTCGTTCATCCAACGAACAGCGAGGCTTTGGAACTCATGCCTAGGGAGGTGTTCCCGAGGCATACAACCTTCAGAAATTTAAGAAGAACACCAACTCCTACCTCCTTTCCCTAGGTTCCCACGATGTTCTCTGAACATTACAGGATATCCCTTTTCGTGGGAACCAGAACATAAAAAAAAAAAAAAAAAAAAATCTCAAATCTGTAATTAATATCATACTGAATGGAATTTAAATTTTAATGTTTACCAATGAGCCATTAAAACTTCCATAAACACAAACAAAATTAGTATCATTGAATAGGTTTTTTCGATACCTTTTAAAGGAGGTGTCGCTTGCAGTAGGGTTCTATTTAAAATTATTGGTTACAATGGCCTTGTGACGTCATCTTTGACGATTACGTCATCTATCATCACTAGTAGGGAAGTTTACAACCTTTAATATTCAGTTTCCAAATTTCACTTGTTTATGTATAATCATTCCAAAAATAAGAGGGGGGGGACTTTTGAGAAGCACTGTATATATAAACGTATATGACCCGTAAACTGCTATCGTTTGCTCCACAGCTTTGCTGAAACATATATATTTGACGATTCGAATTTTGAACAATGTTTTATGAATATTTTTTTTTACTATACTCAATTGTATAGTTGAATCTACAAATTGAAAATCTAATGATAATGTGTATACATGACCTATAAAAAATACCTACAAAAAATCCCAACGAAAAATCACATTGTTTTATTCAAATAACCATATATTCCTTGGAACCAATTTGGGATCTGAATGTGATTGAATGTAATTGGATATCGCACATAAATAATTCAATGTTTAATAATTAATTGAATTTGATGCAAGGTTAACCTTATTCTTCATATACACACATACAACATAATAGATTTGGACTGTCAATTCTGTTTTTTTTGTTCGATTATAAAATGATCCCACTCACTCTGGATGATAATTCCAATCGAATTCGGTGGTTTGTTTGCAAGTAAATATAGTAGTTCGTAGGTTGTTTTAAGTCATAGATCATAGCAAGAGAAGGAGAAACAGAAATGTTATCCAAAATTCAATATTTTACATTTTACTCAACGGCAGAATGATAAAAACGGCACGAATTCAAAATAGATTTATCCAGTACGTATCAGTGTAACTTTAAATTTTCAGCCATAGATAGACGCAACATACCATACCTTTCTTGTGCTGGTTTTTGTAGTAGGTCTTATCATGCCAATTGTTTTGAAATTCCCGGTGAGTCTTAACAGAGTCTGAAAACACCTGGGTTTTGCTGGTTTTGTACAGAGTGTCTCAAAATTAAACTCTATGCTTGGGGATTTGAAATCCAAAATTCTGAACATGGCTGATAACAAACTTACTACTATGTGTGACGCTAAAAATGCTTACACTAATAAACCTTTGTTATCACAAATCGTTGGCAGCAAATCTATGGTCATAGTTGAACCTCTCGACTCTGGTCAATCCAATGCTAAAACTAAGGCGGATATCATGAATAATATTGACCCGATTGATCTCAATATACAAGTCTCTCAAGTTAAGCGAATCAAGGATGGGGGTATTTTGATTGGCTGCGAGAATCCGGAAAGTGCTAACATCTTCAAGAATATGGCCAAAGAGAAATTATCTTCTGAGTACAATATTGCTGATGCCCAAAAAATTTGAACCAAAAATTAGAGTTGTGGGTATGATGGAGAATTATTCAGCTGATGACATCTCAAAGTACCTCAAAGGTCAAAATAACGTATTTTCTAATGGTTTTCAATTGAAATTACTGAAAGTATGGGCAACTTTTTTTTCAACTCTCATTGTTGTCGACGCGGCTACCTTTGGATTAGTGATGGAACGATCTGAACCGTTTAATAACTATGATGTGTGTAGTGTTTTCAATGCTATTGACTTAAAAGTATGTTACAAGTGTAGGGGTTTCAATCACAGCCAAAGTAATTGCTCGAGTACTAAAGCAATGTGCCCAAAATGCTCGAGTAATCACTCATTGAGTAATTGTAACAGTTTCACATTCTCTTGTATAAATTGTAAGAATGCAAATCTTGTAGAATCTGACCATGCGGTCTGGGATGTAGAAAAGTGCCCCATTTATAAAAAGCGGTTACAATATCTCAAAGCAAGTTCTTTCATCACTAAATAGCAATCACATGATAATAATGTCAACGTAAGCAGGGTAGCCTCAGCCACTGATCACAGGCTATCCATATACTACCAAAATGTTCAGGGCCTGAGAACTAAATTAGATAGCTTGCATAATTCAATTTCGGTGAATGACTATGATATCATAGCTCTGAGTGAAACTTGGTTGAAATCCGATTTCTTCGATATTCAACACAAATTACGGTCTCTACAGAAAGGACAGAAATCCCGATCTCACAAATGCGTCCAGGGGAGTGGAGTATTACTAGCGGTTGGGACCTGCTTTCAATCATGCCAAATTAACCTAGATTATCTCTCACACATTGCTCCCAATGTAGATGTTATTGGCATCAAAATTCATAATGAAAGAACGTCAGCATATGTGGTTAATGTCTACATACCTCCTAACTCATCCTATATCCTACAAGAAACAATCTTCGACTCTATATGCAATGCTGAACAATGAAATGACTTTGAGAATCTATAATCATCGGAGACTTCACATACCCGAATATATAACCTATCACAATAAACCACTATCCTAGAATAATTTCGGCCTTGTGAATTTTATGAATTTTTTGAATTTAAAACAGTACAATCTCTTCACTAACCATAATGGCCGTGACTTAGTAATGAGTAGAACTGAAGTTGTAGTCTCTCAACTAAATGAGCCCCTAGTGACTTTCATCACCCGCCAATAGAGATCCCATTGAAATTTGATATAGCATCAAAAAAATCGAAAAAAAGTATTTACTAACATATAACTTTCGCAAAGCAAACTTGCCCCGACTTCACGAGGACCTTTTAAAGGCAGATGGGTCCTTTATTGATCGTGCTGTCGATGTCAATTCTGCTTGCGATGAATTTTATTTGCACTTAGATCAGTTGTTTTCAGAGCACGTACCCAAGAAACTCACTGCAAACTCCTCCTACCCCTCCTGGTTTACTGGTAGTATAATTGGGAAATTAGAAAAGAAGAATAGTTACCTTCGTAAATTCGAAGCAACCGGTGATTTAACTTATCAAGAAAAGTTTACGCAGGGAAGTTAAGAAGGACATATCTGCAGCTCGAAGTAACTTTGCAACTTCCGTCGAAGCTAACATAAAAAGCAACCTTTCCAAATTTTGGTCATGTTTAAATACATTGCGAAATGAATCTCGCATTCCCAATACTATGGAGTTCCAAGGTCAAGATTTATCTGATCCCGAAATAATCATCAACTAACTTTTTCCAATCAATAACTTAGCGGATAAAGAGCATAATGTACCTACACTATATACCCCTTATATTTCGGAGGAACTTGTAGTGCAATGTCTTAAACGGCTAAAACCCAAATTGACATCTGGGCCAGATGGTATTCCATCATTCATTGTGAAGGACTGTACCATCATTTTTACAAAGACACATTTTTAATCTTGCATTATCAACGTGTTCTTTCCCTGACATCTGGAGAAAAGGTAAAATTTGCCCTATATTCAAAAAAGGCGACGAAAGTTACATTGAAAATTATAGGCCGATCGTCATCCTCTGTAATTTTAGCAAAGTTTTTGAAATGGTTATCTCTGAGTTTTTATCAGCTCATGTCAACTCACAATTAGTGCATTATCAGCACGGCTTTGTACCAGGTCAACAGTCACCAACCTGCTCGAAAGTACACAATTCATATCAGATAATTAGAGAGTAGATGCACGAGGTTTTCCCCAGGAATTATTATTGGAACGTTTTGGTTATAACTCGTTGCAGACACGTCGTACATGTCACAGCACAGTTTTCCTATTCAAACTCCTGAATAACAAAATAGATTATCCCCAATTACTCTCTTTGCTGAATATAAATGTACCTAGAGGGATTGCCCGACCACATAACATGTTTTATTTGCCGACACCCAACACGAATTTACTCATATTTTCTCCTATCCATCAAATTTGTGTAAATTATATGAATTTTCAGAATGTGATTGATATATTCAACACTACATTGAGTGAAATCAAGAAAGTGATCCTGAAACAGTCTAGGTATTCATCATACCTGTAACTCTGCATATGAACTTTTTTTCTTAATAATTTTTTTTTCAGTTCATATGCATAGTTGCACGTAAGTCTTGTTAATTTTGTCTGGATTATTGTATTATTCATCATTGTATTGTTATCTGTAATCACTGTATTTTTCCCACCCTGCTTAAGGCATCAGCTGTTAGGGTGGCGTAAAGCTGAATAAATAAATAAATATTTGTATTCTATATGGGTAAATTTCAAATTTCTATCAGTCAATGATCTTATAATAATAATACTCAGAATTATCAGATATTTTGGATTAAGAATAATATAAATGTATCACCTATATTCAAGTGAAATCTTACTATGATTATCATTCATACGTTGCTACTCGCATACACATCGGAGATTGTTTCCGAAAACTCCTATCATACATCTTTTCTCTTTTTATCGATGTAATTTCAAACATACATTACGCCCCAAAATGGTCATCCTTCATGAATTTATTGATGAGAAGAATCCATAATCGGAAAGTCATCAGAGTGGCCGCAGTTTGATATTCTTCGTCATCGTGTATAAATATTTTTTCAACATAATGTTTCGATATCAATATACTTCTATAGTAATATTATAAAGAAGTTAAATGTGGTTGCTTGTTTCTATTTATGGAGTAATCTCTGGACCTACTGAACTAATTGAAAAAAAACTCATTAATGAAAAGCTAAACTATCCCTGAGTAACATTTTGATAAAAATCGCAGTATGATATCCTTTGTCATCGAGAATGAATATTTTTGTAACATTATGTTTCGGTATTTATACTTCTATACTAATATTACGAAGAGGTAAAATTTGTTTTGTTGTATGTAGGGGTGATCTCTGGAAGTACTAAACCGATTTGAAAAAAAAACTCATTAAAAAAACTAAACTATCCCTAAGTAACATTTTGCAAAAAAAAAGTTTTTAGTTCGAAATCTCAATAATTGTAAATGAAGTCGAAAGTAAAATGATGTTGTTTGTTTGTTCAAGCATCACGCAAAAACTACTGGACCGATTTTGATGAAATTCGTGTTTTAAAACTTCTGATTAGACTTAAAACTGGTATGTATTTTATCTTCATCCATATGAAACAAAAATCAATTTCATTTTAGGAATGAAGAGTAGAATACATAAAATAGTACTCCCATCTCTTTTAGATGAAAATTAAAGAAAACTATACGAAATATTGATAGATAATTCGTATCCTCATATCCTGCTCAATAAATTATTATTCAATACAATTTCTAATGAAACTGTCAATACAGATACTAATATACCAAATTCCAGTAATATAATTACTTTCTGATCAATACCATACATTAAAAATTGTCGCCTAAAATTGATAATGTATTCAAAAGTGAACTCAATATTAAAATATCACAAAAAAATATCCCTCCAATAAATAAAATACATACAAAATTAAAAGACGGAGAATGTGAACCTATCAAAAACAATTCAGTTTATAGTATACCTTGTCGTTCTTGTGACAAAAATTACATTGGACAAACGAATCAACATTGAAATCACGAATCACTGGTCATAAAAGTCACTGTGGACTCCAAAAACTTTCTTGTGCACTCTCTGACCATGTAGTGAACCAAGTTCACATAATGAATTAACATGATACAAAAATTATATATCAAGAACAAAATTTGACAAAAATACTTTTTTTTAAATGGTGGCAATTAATAGTGACGTAAATATCATGAAGAGATCTGACATCGACCAACTAAGCAAAATTTACTTACAAAATGAACTTTCTTTTTAATAAATATTCATACAAAATCCCCTGTACAACCTAACAAAGCATCAACTACTCACAAAAATGCAAATGTCTATCAGTGTGACAATTTTCTGAAGTCGTAATGTCGATATATTTTATATACATATATTCGTTAATTTAACTCATTTTACATGTTAGTTCATACGAATTTTTCATATTTAATATTTTTCAACCATTCTGATTTTTTAGCCTTCACCAAAAATTCATAAACCTACATTGAGTTTAAGGCCGATCATTTCTTCTATTAATGCACCTAATTGTAAAATTGCACAATTAGTAACAGAGATCATGACATTATCATATAATGACTATTATGTACAAGATTCTTTCGATTTTGCAACTTCCATTCAAGAAAAACAAATTCCTTCTGATTATATTCTCATAAGTTTGGACGTTGTTATCACTATTCAATAATATATCTATCAATGTCATCCAAATGAGCATAAAGAAACACTGGAATAAAATGATATTACATTGCAAAATTTCCCAAATTATGTTTTTAGAAATGATTGATTTCATTTTCGATACAACTCACTGTGTATTGGAAAAATACATTTTACAATCAAATTTTAGGTACCCCAATGGGTTCTACAGTTTCACCAATTCTTGCTCAATTTGTTATGGATGGCCTTCTAGAATTCTGTATTCCCAAACTTTCTTTTGAAATGCCTTTCATCAAAAGATATGTGGATGATATAAATTGTTCAGTTCCACATGATAAAATTGAAGAAACAGTTAACGTATTCAATAGTTTTAATCCGAACATTCTATTCACAAAAGAAGAAAAACAGATTATGCGATACCCTTTTCAGACACTCTTTTGATAAGAACCGAAAACAATACCATTATTTTAGATTGGCCTATCAAATCTACCAATTCCAGAAAATATATCAATTATTTATCTCACCATCCATATAAAACAAAAATCAATCTCATTTTAGGAATGAAGAGTAGAATACATAAAATAGTACACCCATCTCTTTTAGATAAATATTTAAAAAACGATACGAAATATTGAGAGATAATTCGTATCCTCATAGCCTACTCAATAAATTATTATTCAATACAATTTCTAATGAAACTGTCAATACAGATACTAATGTACCAAATTCCAGTGATATAATTACATTCTGATCATACCATACATTAAAAATTTGTCTCCTAAAATTATTAATGTATTCAAAAGTGAACTCAATATTAAAATTTCACAAAAAAATATCCTTGCAATGAATAAAATACATACAAAATTAAAAGACGGAGAATGTGAACCTATGAAAAACAATTCAGTTTATAGTATACCTTGTGGTTCTTGTGATAAAAAGTACATTGGACAAACGAGTCAAACATTGAAATCACGAATCGCTGGTCATGAAAGTGACTGTGGACTCCAAAAACTTTCTTGTGCACTCTCTGATCCTGTAGTGAACCAAGTTCACATAATGAATTATCATGATACAAAAATTATATATCAAGAACAAAATTTGACAAAATGACTTTTTTTTAAATGGTGGCAATTACTAGTGACGTAAATATCATGAAGAGATCTGACATCGACCAACTAAGCAAAATTTACTTACAAAATGAACTTTTATTTCAATAAATATTCATACAAAATCCCCTGTACAACCTAACAAAGCATCAACTACTCACAAAACTGCAAATGTCTATCAGTGTGACAATTTTTTGAAGTCGTAATGTCGATATATTTTATATACATATATTCGTTAATTAACTCGTTTTACATGTAAGTTCATACCAATTTTTCATATTTTATATTTTTCAACCATTCTTATTTTTTAGCCTTTACCAAAAATTCATAAACCTACATTAGTTTAAGGCCGATCATTTCTTCTATTAATGCACCTAATTGTAAAATTGCACAATTAGTAACAGATATCATGACATTATCATACGAACAAGACAATGACTATTATGTACAAGATTCTTTCGATTTTTCAATTTTATTCAAGAAAAACCAATTTTTCCTGATTATATTCCCATAAGTTTGGACGTTGTATCATTATTCAATAATATACCTATCAATTTCATCAAAATGATCATAAAGAAACACTGGAATAAAATGATATTACATTGTAAAATTTCCCAAATTATGTTTTTAGAAATGATTGATTTAATTTTTGATTCAACTTACTGTGTATTCCAAAATACATTTCACAAACAAATTTTAGGTACCCCAATTGGTTTTACAGTTTCACCAATTCTTGCTCAATTTGTTATGGATGCCTACGTAAATATCATGAAGAGATCTGACATCGACCAACTAAGCAAAATTTACTTACAAAATGAACTTTTATTTTAATAAATATGCATACAAAATCCCCAGTACAACCTAACAAAGCATCAACTACTCACAAAAATGCAAATGTCTAGCAGTGTGACAATTTTTTGAAGTCGTAATGTCGATATATTTTATATACATATATTCGTTAATTTAACTCAATTCACATGTTAGTTCATACCAATTTTTCATATTTGATATTTTTCAACCATTCTTATTTTTAGCCTCGATAAAGACAAAATAAATTGTCGAAAGCTTGGAAAAGTAAAGAAGAGTTTTTCTTTATATAAAACCAGACTGAATACCCGCTAATTCCTCAAAATGATATATATATATATATATATATATATATATATATATATATATATATATATATATAAAGTGATAACGAGAAGGGGAAACGGGATAACGGCATAATGAAAAGCGGTTTTAAGAACACATTCCCAAATACCGTTCAGCTTCTCGATTTGAAAAATTGAACTGGAACTTGTTATTTTCACGGAAAAAAATCTTCTCGGCATAATAATTTTTCAGCACTCTACTGGACCCATAACCTGATGGAATTTCAACAACAGCAATGATTATTTAAGAAGGATATAAACCTTTGATAAAAATAAATAAAATACTGTGACAGGTTTCTTTATCTTTCAAAATCCAACAAATTTGTACATAACAACACAAAACAATAATGTGTACATTCTAGACATAAAAATATAACTTCTGCTTTCCAACAGTTCTGGATCCCATATGGATCATCTCAAGAGAGTTTTTAAACGACTAAAACAATCCGAATTTCCCTACATGTTGAGCAAATGTAATCTCATCAGCAAAGAAATGCCTCTCCTGAGTTACATCCTAGATGCTGAAGGAATCAAACCCGATCCCATCCGCATCCACGCATTATCAGAATACTACACACCAAGAAACGTGAAGGAATTTCAACGCTTCCTTGGTCTTGCAAATTTTGATCGATCTTTTTGTAGTCAATTTTTGGCAATGGCCGCAGCATTAACTCAGTTGAACGAAAAGAAAACTCGTTGGAAATCGTCACAATCGGAACAGGAAGCTTTTGATAGTTTAAAGAATCAATTGAAGAAGAGTACGCTGCTGTAACATTCAAGAAATGACAAACCATTTTGCCTAGGCTGTCACTCATTTCCAATTATTGATGGCCAATGTAGGCCAACAGTCTGGGCATCTAGATTATTATTATATTGCGAAACACACTACTCTATTAATGAATGAGAGGCGCTGGGCGTTCACGGTATTCATCGATAATAATTCCATAACGTACCTCAAAACGTGCCGATTATTATCAGCTCGTATTTCCAGAAATGCGTTGTCTCTCCAAGAGTAACACTGACATCAAATATATTCCAGGTACTAGTAACGTTACCGCAGACGCCTTGTCTTGGCATTCTGGTATTAGGCCTCATTCTCCTAGCGACAAAATATTCAAGGTTCCTTCTGTCATGACGCTACCAAGGAAAATACAACGACTTGTTGAAGACATGGCTGGTTATCAACGGAAATATTCGAAATTGAATAATTTCCGAAAGAAGTTAGCCTCCGATCCCGAACTCCAAGGTCGATTCATTCTCATTAATGATTTTCTTTATCAAAGTAATAGTCACGAAGAAAATTATTTGCTATGCGTACCAAAGTCGTTAGTACAAAAGTTTGCAGAAGCATATCATGTGGTCTTTGGTCACTTAGGCGAATAAAACTTAACGGGCATTGAGACATGAACTATAGTGGTCCAGCATGCACAAAGACGTTGAAAGAGTCATTCGGCAGTGCGAGATCTATCAAAAATGAATAAAATCAATTTTTACGAATCCTCCAACATTGTTCCCCAAACAAAGAATGAGGTTATCGGCTTGAACCATTATGGACCATTGACTTGGTCGTGGTGGTGTCAGTTATATTTTAGTTCTGGTGGACGTTTTGAGCAAGTATGTTGACCTCGATGCGTTGGAAAGACACTTCATATTCATCATATATTAGAGTGATATACTCATTCGTACGCCGGCCACAATCTAATCCTTCGGAAAAGGTGATGAGGGAACTGAGAATGTTATGTCGCAAAAGGGTAGGCATGGAAATCACAAAATTTTAGAGAGTTCATGAATTCAGTCGTTCGTGTGTCCAACGGGTGAAGTCCAAATGAGCTTGAACTGGGAGTTGAACGGACAAAACTCTTACCTAAAGCTCCAAAGGGTGCATGTATGAAGGGTGAGCCCATAAGTCGTGCGAAGAAAACAATCATAAGTAAATCGGAGATATAAAAAATTTATCAGCCAGATCTCCCGTTGGAACCAGGCCAACCAGGCCAACCGTACGAACCAGGCCAACTAGTGTTGTTGAAAGCCAATAATGTATTTTCGGCGGTGAAGTCGGAAACTATTTTTTTTATTGTTGTTCGATGGCCCCTATCAGATTGGGAAGGCTGTCGGTCCAGTTACTTACGTCTTGACGTATTTGTATTCAAAAAAAAAGGTGCTTTTCATGCTTATTACTTGAAATCATTTCATGTGGAAGAATCTTCGGTATCTCAACAGTATATCCAAAGATTCGGGATGCAAGTTGTTACAGAATAAAAGGTAAACTGAATCAGCAATCGATTAATGTCAGCCCTGGTATTGAATATATTGATATGTGTCTTCGTAGCAATACTTTTTCTCTTAAGGTACTTCTTACTTGATTAGGTGGAGTTGCTTTGTTGGTCTTACTGCTGAATTATATCTGCGTGCCTAGTTTGAAGGAAGTTTTCCTATGATGATCCCGATTGTGATAGTTTACTCATATCTTAAAATATTTGCTCAATTGTAAGAATGTTACCAGCGTGGTACTAACCTTATGTATTTTAGGATTGATACTACTACTTAAATAAAATCCTTGAAACAAGTTTTTCTCTATCTGTTTGAACTCTACCGATCCAAGACACCGCCTGAATTTGAGAGGATTATTTTGCAGGGGTTTCTTATGGATGGTATTTTAAAACCAGAAAGCCATTTTTTTTCTATTTTTGCCAGTACGATCCAGGAATGCCTGTGGCAAAACAGCAGAATTAAGTTCAGCCAAGGGTAATATAATTCAATTTCAACATGTTCAATATTTATTCATCAGGATATTTGGGCCAACACTTAGTGAACTTCTATTGTAGTCTAGGCCAAGAGCCATATTTTCTTAAGGATATTTTTTGTTTTCCTATTTAATCCGATGGTACAGTAATCAAACCATCTTGCTGCTGGTTTATTTGGGAGTGATTCACCGATTTGTTTTGGATCGTCAGCAAGAATTTCCAGAATTTCTGAATCCACAGCTGGGGCATGTACTTGAGCTTACACTCTTATCGTTTTTGCAAAACAAGCACCTGTGGCAATATTGGAAGTGATGTGTGATGCTTTGTCATTCGACTCCCCCCCCCTCTAAAAGTTTATCAACCTCTCCTGCTGAAATATTATTATTCAACCAACACATTTCCCTAGATGTTTTTCTCATACTACAATATAGAGATTACAAACAATGTAATTGAGGAATGGCAACCGTGTCTTGAGGAAAATTCCACTGCAATACAGATAATCTTTCTATTATCATAACAGGGCTATATTTCCAAACCTCGGTTGATTTTTAATACATTATAGGGAAACCAAACATATCATATCAAAATAGGAATTACAGTAGAAATTGTGTTAGCAATACTTTTTCTCTTAAGGTACTTCTTACTTGATTAGGTGGAGTTGCTTTGTTGGTCTTACTGCTGAATTATATCTGCGTGCCTAGTTTGAAGGAAGTTTTCCTATGATGATCACGATTGTGATAGTTTACTCATATCTTAAAATATTTTCTCAATTGTAAGAATGTTACCAGCGTGGTACTAACCTTATGTATTTTAGGATTGATACTACTACTTAAATAAAATCCTTGAAACAAGTTTTTCTCTATCTGTTTGAACTCTACCGATCCAAGACACCGCCTGAATTTGAGAGGATTATTTTGCAGGGGTTTCTTATGGATGGTATTTTAAAACCAGAAAGCCATTTTTTTTCTATTTTTGCCAGTACGATCCAGGAATGCCTGTGGCAAAACAGCAGAATTAAGTTCAGCCAAGGGTAATATAATTCAATTTCAACATGTTCAATATTTATTCATCAGGATATTTGGGCCAACACTTAGTGAACTTCTATTGTAGTCTAGGCCAAGAGCCATATTTTCTTAAGGATATTTTTTGTTTTCCTATTTAATCCGATGGTACAGTAATCAAACCATCTTGCTGCTGGTTTATTTGGGAGTGATTCACCGATTTGTTTTGGATCGTCAGCAAGAATTTCCAGAATTTCTGAATCCACAGCTGGGGCATGTACTTGAGCTTACACTCTTATCGTTTTTGCAAAACAAGCACCTGTGGCAATATTGGAAGTGATGTGTGATGCTTTGTCATTCGACTCCCCCCCCCTCTAAAAGTTTATCAACCTCTCCTGCTGAAATATTATTATTCAACCAACACATTTCCCTAGATGTTTTTCTCATACTACAATATAGAGATTACAAACAATGTAATTGAGGAATGGCAACCGTGTCTTGAGGAAAATTCCACTGCAATACAGATAATCTTTCTATTATCATAACAGGGCTATATTTCCAAACCTCGGTTGATTTTTAATACATTATAGGGAAACCGAACATATCATATCAAAATAGGAATTACAGTAGAAATTGTGTTGTACCTCAAAATATTATCACATCTTAACTTAACCATCAACATTTCGTATGGATTATGGGCCGGCTCAACTCTGAACTGCTACTGCATCTGATTTTTTTTTCATCTGAGAGTTTTCTAGAATATATTTTTTTATAGTTAAAAAACTATTTGTTCCTTGAAGAAATTTTGGCAAAGGTTCATGATGAACCTGAGTTCATATGAACTGACATACAACAATTTGATATGAAATAGAATAACTGCAAACTGGCAGAACCAGACAGATAATTTATTATAATATGTATTCCTTTTGCTGCAACTCTTGATAAATAGATTTCACAAAAAATGTCAACACAGAAAAAAAAAGTTATCTGAAGAGAGGTTTTGTCAGAAGTTGACTGTTGTAAACACAGTATGTTTGGATACCATTATGACCACAATTTGTTCTATAAAATGTTCTTCTGTTGATACTTACTATTTCTTCTTCATATTCAAAATGTCAAGTATTTGTGGATAGTTATATTTCCCCCCCTCTAGACACAATATCTCAAATATGTATTTTGACAACCCTCCAAGACATAAGAGAATGCTGACCATATTATAGAATTATATTCAAGAATACCTCACTTATACCCAATATATAGTCTCAACAGCGTTAACTGCAGAACGAAGCATTTTACGAGCACGAGATGTGTGTAAGAAGATTGAAGGTCATGCTAGAGGGAATACCCTCAGTTCTTTGATTTCACTCTATGGATGTAATCAATAGCATCATAACTAAAGAAAAAGCTTATTTTTGACATTTGCTTTTGTTCAATTTCAATAGATAATTCACCATTCGGAATTTTTTTTTAGGTTCCACTGCATTCTCTCAGTATCATAAATGTATTGAGTTCACGTTGCCAGTACGATCCAGGAATCCGAGTCAAATATTCTAAACATTTCAAATCATTAGTAAACATCAGGATATAACTAGTAATAATGATATTAGAGAGGTCATTGCAAAGTGATAACGAAAAAGGGAAACGGGATAAAGTGATAACGGAAAAGGGGATAATGGCATAATGGAAAGCAGGTAAAGCACAGGCATAAGCTAGATGGACAACACAAAGACAAACATAGGAAAAATACAAATTCCATGCGAACGACATCACGGGTACCAGCTAGTGTGTGAATAAAGGCAAA
The DNA here is from genome assembly GCA_018342105.1 of Gonioctena quinquepunctata. Classification (NCBI taxonomy): domain Eukaryota; kingdom Metazoa; phylum Arthropoda; class Insecta; order Coleoptera; family Chrysomelidae; genus Gonioctena; species Gonioctena quinquepunctata. The sequence continues at coordinate 162,228 of JAFIRS010002609.1, read as the reverse complement.
CAGATCGCCAATGGACTACCTGTGGTGAGCAGATATGTCAAGAAACTTTTAAATTTTTTGTGTCTGCATGCCAAAATTCATAGTACTCATCTGAATTCCAAAAATTACCAAGGATCATCCGGCAGCAATCACAGTAAGGTACAGTAAACAAATGGTTTGTTTATTATGTTATATTGGATTGTTTATAGACTCCACTTGCGATTCAAAGAACATTCATTTTATCTACAATGAAAAAAAAGTAGTATACTACAAGAAATATTGGACTTACAAATGGGGTCAATAGATAGATATATTTCTTGTTTTTTTATCAGTCAAAAATCAGGTAGTAATTTATGACTCATAAGACACAAGTATATCATGAGTCATTAGACTCTGGTGTCTTATGAGTCACTGGATGCACTATTGTTTATTGACTTCTTGAGACATTCGTAAACAGGAGCATTATGACTTTAAAACACATTAACAATTATTTTTTTAAATTTAAGCTCGCTTACTGAAATCTGGCTTCCCCTTTTCGCACTCAACAATGAAAAACTTAATTATATTGCAAAAATTACTCTATTCCTCTTGTTGATGTTTCTTACTTGCAATTGTTAGGAAACTAGTTGATACTTTTTTCAATTCAAATTTAAAATGCAGCAATTCAATCATAATAATGGATTATTACAATCAGATAATTGATAGATGAAGTCAACCGTGAAGATGTATCAATTCGAAACCATCTGGTTGTGAACATCACTTGTCATCTGCTCTTGTCCGTGCATGTTGATCATATTTGTCAACCGAGTCAACTCTTTATTTTATACCTTTTGAGTAAAATATTCCGTAACTCCGATTCCGCATTGATGTGAAAATTCTATGAACCCACTTTGAATTTACCTTATTATTTTGGTTATCTTACTGAAGATGGTCTGACTCAACTTCTATATCAAGACTGCCTATTATCGGAATTACCAACCAATTAATTGAGAAGAATCAGGGGGGTCCGAACTCATTTTCCTGCCGCATTTGAAATTAACTTCGATGTTCAAGTATGAGGTCCACAATCCAGGATGAAGCAAGAAAAGATTCACATCTATATGCAAGAAAGAGTTATCATAGTTTCAATGAAGAATCATATACTTCACAGCAATAATACAATACTAGTGAAAATAACTGCTTTGCTTGGAAATCGAAGACTACTGACTCTTGACGACCTTACTGATGAAACTACTGATAAAGATGAGAGAGATTCATTTTATTCAAATGTAGATTGATCATTTAACAAAACAAAAATTTCGACTCATTCTCGGTATATCTAACGATCGTGAAAATTCTACTCCAATAATTACGGAAGTTACGGGGGCGTTTCCATTGAAAGTGAGACAAATTCGGATTTTTCAGAACTGAAAATTTGTCAGCAAAAATATGGTGGCACTGAAGTTGATGTCCTGATTACGAATACGTAAGAATTTTTAGCCAATCTTGCCCCCTAATATTATTTTTCGCAAAAATTGTTTTATCCATCGCCCCCGGCGCGCAGTGTATGTCACGAAGGTTGACTCCAGAAGAGATTTAGACTTTTTCGTGGTATATCTAATGATCGTGAAAATCACAGAATTCAACTCAAATAATTACGGAAGTGCTAATGATCCTAGCAATCGATGCATCTCAATTAAAAATAAAATAACTAATAATAAACATTTTTAAAGGCAAGCTTTCATTCAAGCCGTGTACTAAAATGTATAAAATAAGTTCAAGTTATCGATGACAATGATTTAATTTTGGTTTCAAAAAGCTTGCCGCGCGAAGTATTCATAAAAGTAGGTACCAATTAATTTCATTGGACAATGATTGGTTGGTAAATAACACTTGTCGAAGTATTGATTTTATGACAATTCGCGCGACAAGCTTTATGAAACCAAATGATTCAACAAACCATAATTGAATCATTGTCAGCGATAACTTAAACTTATTTTATACGTTTTAGTACAAGGCTTAAATAAAAGCTTGTCTTTAAAAATTGTTATTATTGTTTTTTTTGCATTTTAGTTAGTTCGCCTTAATATGTTCATTTCTAATAGAGAATCGTTATTACAAGGTCTCTTTCCTGTAAGTTTTGAGTTGAAAGAAATCATGATCTCCGACCCCACAAACTCCCACACACCAATTTTGAATAGTTTCTGACCATTATCACAAATCTCGTCCTTCATCCTGAAGTCGCCATTTCGAATTGTGACAAATATGTATAATCTCCGAACCTGAAAACTCCATCTTGCCAATTTTAATCAACCATAATCACAAAACTCCTCCTCCATCTTGGGGCCTTCACCTTAAATTCATGAATTTTGACAAAAATTTCATAATCTCCGACCCCGAAAACCCCCACATACCAATTTTGAATCGAATCGGACCATAATCACAAAACTCGTCCGCCATCCGACTAGAAGTAGGTCAAAATTATCTTGCAAGATTTGAACCTCACGAACGAACTTACAAGTGAAACCAAATAAAAGCTTGTAGCAAACAATCTCCGACGTTCATTCCAATCGTGAAACATGGTCACGAAATAATAAAAGAATACTTACTTACTTTTTCACTAACTTACTTCTATTGTTCTAAAAAACATTACAGTTTTATAACAAGGGTTTGGCACACAAATGAACATTATTTTTCAGTATAAGAACTGAAAGAATAATTGTTGAATTATATTGTAAGTTTGTATGTTTCCTTGAATTTTGATCATATTTGGTGTTATGTAACGTATTATGTTTTTAACTTTACATGTTTTATATTATTTTTAAGAAACGTAGTATTGAATTAAATAATACTTAGACTAACTGAGGCCCTTATTCCGAGAAAAAAAACATATGTGGTCAAGAAATTCAGGAATATATATATACGAAAGGAGGATTAGAGGAGCAAAAATGGAATTTGTTTATCTCTCTCCTGAGGTTGCAGTCAGTTCTGAACTGAACTAAAAAAATTCCATTTTTTCCTCCTCTAATCCTCCTTTCGTAAATACTTTTCCAGTCAAGATACTAATTTTTATATATATATATACATATATATATATATATATATATAAATACATATATATATATATATATAATAATATATATATATATATATATAATACATATATATATATATATATATATATATATTTATTCTGTTGAATTTTCTTGGGGTTATGGATCCTTGAGAAATCCTAAAATTGTTTACAAGACGTTTCGCCCCTGGCCAGGGACATTTTCAATTGTTTTTTATTAGTTTTCCAATAGCCTGATAAGAAGTAATTATTTTACATGTTCCTTTGTCCGTAATTGTTATAATGATAATTTGTAAATATAAATTGTTGTTATAAAATGAATTTTATAATTGAATTTTGTTATTATTATTATTATTAATATATTTTTGCACCGCGTTGGGCGCCAATTGTTATGTAATGATGAATTAAAAAAAAATCATTAATTTAATTTTGTCCTGTTTTGGAAATAAATTGATATATGAATTGATAAAGATAATTATTTTCGCCCTGTATAATATTGCAATGATGTAATAATAATTGCTAGCTAACGTCACTGTTCTCTCGTCACGTTGCTGCCAATTGTTATCACTTTCCTTACCACAGCTAAGTTCAGTTGGTACGCCTCTTGTCTCAGATAGTCGGTTCAGGCAATTGAGCCACTAGCCACTGCTTGATGTCAAATTTCTATTCAGTGTTTATAAGTATGATTGCTGATAATTGTGGAAAATAAGCAACAAAATATCAAAAATTATTTCCTTTATTCAGGAAAACTTAAATTTACCTGGCCTACGATCGATAACTTATTCTAATGTCAATCTACAAATTTTCATGGATAATCATGAAAAAAGTTCATGGGTAAAATATACACAACCTCACTTTCACCTTGAAAGTGAAAATTTCTTTAATAGTTCGAAATCAAATGAAATAAAGTTCTTCTGATGGAATATGACACACCAGGATTTGGATTCCCTTTCACTCCAATGCTCTCAGGAACTCCAATACCAAAAAAAAGGAACCATACAAATTCAGAAATCAGCTTTGAATACTTGTATATGGTGTACAAATAAGGTAATGTTGGTTTTCTGCTTATTATGTTGAAATTAATGAATTTTTCTTTCTCTCCCAACAAAACGTGGCATTCGTTTCAAAATTATTTTCAGTCACCTCGTGGCTTTGTTTTTTCGTTACTTGGATACCATTTTTCCCTCATTCCTTTTTAGTTGAATTTTTGAATTCGCGCACTATATTGTCACATTTTCACTGTTTGGGGTTATTTGTCAAAACTTTTAAATGCACCTATTTTTACTTTCTTATAAACTATATACAATTTCAGTGATAATTGTCTCTGACACTTTCTCGTTCTTATTTTCTCACAATTTCAAATCTTCCATTGACCATACTGTTCCCTGATTGGCTATTGTCATCAAGAAGTTTGCTGTTCTCCCATTGGCTACTTTTAGTTAGATACAATTTCATCTACTGTATGTTTCAAGCTTATAATTTTGTGGATCACATTTTATTCAGGATGATTTTGTGAATCTAGACTTTTTGTTGTCTTTTGAACAATTATGGGTTGTAATCATATGACAGTGTATGAAATTGATTGTATCATAGTATTTGGATATTTTTATCTATTCATATTATACAGAGGCTTAATAAAGGAAATATAACTTCAAAATTATGTAAAAACAATCTCTTGAAACTGATAGCTATTTAGTAATTATTCTTTTTGTGGTTTTTTTCTTTTTAAAATATATAACTGGTTTTTCATAACATAACATTCCTAAATTTATATTCAATAATTTTCTACTGGTTAGAAAATTTTGAATATCAATTTCTTTATTTACAGTTATTGAATCTACATCAACTAATACTATTTTTCTAATTTCAGAAAACTACCTTGTTGGATTTCCCACCAGTTCAAGAAAAACAAATTCTACAACGATAACTATTATTTACAACTATAGTACTACGTTCTCTTGTTCCAGAAAAACTTGACTTCAGACATCTCTTCGGATCAAGAGAGAAAACTCTTCAAGATATTATCAAATATGTTATTTTATATTTTATTATTATCTTACTTTCATTTTATATTTATACTGATATTATTTTCAATTATCGATTAGATTTTCATTTTTTTCTTATTCTTCCTTCAGTTGTTCTTTATATTCATATTAATTGGATATTTTATTAATTTGAATCTTTCATTTTATTTACTTTTATTTTGTGTACATACTCTTTCGCTTTTTCATTATTCATACATAATCAACATATTATATTCATTTATAATTCATTAATATACCTTCATTTTAATTATTAATATACCTTCATATTATTTATCAATATACCTTTTCATATTTCTTATAATATACTCCTTTAGTATTTTTTTTTTAAAATATTTATCTTCATTTCTTTCATTTTTCTTCAAAATTCACATTATTTATTATCCATTTCTATATTTTTCCTTCTTTATAATCTATATTGTTTTCACTTTACTTCATCTAACTAACCTGTACCAATATTTGTATCAACTTTTCTGTTTTTCAGTATTATGATTGTTATTCAATATCTTTCTTTTCTTTCTATACTTTTTATTTAGGCGTTGTTTTGTTCATTTATTTTTTTATTTTTTTTTTTTTTTCATTCTTTACTTTTTTTAATTGTTTTCTTAATTTATTTTTCCTAATTTTTCTATTTATTATTTGTCTCTCCTTCTATGGAATCTAGCTTGTTTTGTAACTGCAAGCCTATACTTTATTTCACAAATTTTCAATTGAAATTTTATGTTAATTTTTCAACTATTTTCATTTTCATAATTTCAACTTTTTCTTGTTTTCGAAAGTAAAATTTATTCCCATTCTTTCCTATTTTTATATTGGAATTTTACTATACATTATTATTTTATTTCATTGTTTGTATTTCTTTGTTTCATTTCAAAAATTCTATTCGCCATGTAAATGTCATTTATTTGCATTACTCTTATTTTTTTATTTATGTTCCCTATTTTTAACTCAAGATTTTTGTTAGCCACTTTTACCCTTTTAAATTTTTTATTTTTTTTTTTTTAATCATTATTTTTGTTATCGATATTCATTTTTATACTTTGTATTTGTTTATGATCTTTTTCTAATAAACTGTTACTATGATCTGTTTTTTGTATAACTACTCCTTCAAATTCCTTATTATTTGTTTGTATTCCATGACAATTATTAATGACTCTACTCTCTAAATTATTGTCTGTTCTCCTTAATTCTAATAATTTTATCTTTTCTACATTTTTAGTTATTTCACTCTCTATATCTATTATTTTTAAATTAGTATCTTTATGTTGTTTTTCTACTTCTTTCTCGAGAGTACTTATTTCTTTTTTAACTATTTCTTGTTTACTATTGATATCTAATTTCATGTCTTTTAGTTTTTCATTCTGCCTTTCTACATGATTATTTATAGTGGATACTTCTTGTGTTATTGCCACATAAAATTCCTCATTTTGCTGTCCTATTTTTGTTTCTAATTGTTTGTGAATTTCCAACAATTCCTCTTTACTTTGTTGAGATTTAGTTTGTATTTTGTTTTCCATTCTTTCTATATTTTCTTTCTATCCTTTATATTTTCTTTCACATTTGCTCTCAATCTTTCTTCCATACTCGCTGTGTTTTCTTTCAACTCTTTCATTTCATTTAACAAACTTTCTTTCATTTCATTCTTCATATTTCCCATTTTTCCTTCCATTCTTCCCATACTTTCTCTCATTCCATCATTCATTCTTTCTATTTGCTCTTTCATTTCATTTTTCATATTCATATTTTCATAATTTTTTCTGACTTTTCATTCATTCTTTCTATTTGCTCTTTCATTTCATTTCTCATACTTGCTGAATTTTCTTTCATTTCATTCATATCAATTTTCAATCTACCTTCCATACCTGCCATATTTTCATTCATATCATTTTTCATACTTGCTGAATTTTTATCAATTTTTTCTGAGTTTTCTTTTATTTCATTTCTCAATTCATTTTTCATACTTGCTATATTTTCATTCATTTTTTCTAAAAATTTTTCTAACATTTTATTACTTTCCATTCCTGTACTTTCACTTTTGATTTCTATCTCTCTCACTTTACTACTCTCTCCTTGTTCCTGATCGCCTCTCTCTCTACCTTCTGCACCTTCTTCCAAGCCAATTTTCTTACCATCTCTCAAATCCATTTTTTATTCACCAATATCTAGCCTTACACGTTAAAATGCCAATTGATAATGTTCGCACAGTGTTATTAAGAAAAAATAGATTGCCCTTACTTTGCCTTGAAACGATATATTGCCCTTACTTGCCACTACGTTGCGGTAAATATTAAGAAATAATATTTCCTCGATAAATATTATGAAATGATATATTGCCCTTACTTGCCTTGAAATGATATATTGCCCTTACTTGCCACTACGTTGCGGCGCCATTTGTTATATATATATAATGATGATATAACAAATTATTTTGTTATTATTTCGCCCCACGTTTTGGGTGCCAATTGTAATTGTTATAATGATAATTTGTAAATATAAATTGTTGTTATAAAATGAATTTTATAATATTATTATATTATTAATATATTTTTGCAACGGGAATTTTGTAAGATGAATAAAAAAAAATATTAATTTAATTTTGCCCTGTTTTGGAAATAAATTGATATTAAATTGATAAAATAATTATTTTCGCCCTGTATAATATTGCAATGATGTAATAATAATTGCTAGCTAACGTCACTGTTCTCTCGTCACGTTGCTGCCAATTGTTATCACTTTCCTGACCACAGCTAAGTTCAGTTGGTACGCCTCTTGTCTCAGATAGCCGGTTCAGGCAATTGAGCCACTAGCCACTGCTTGATGTCAAATTTCTATTCAGTGTTTATAAGTATGATTGCTGATAATTGTGGAAAATAAGCAACAAAATATCAAAAAGCAATTATTTCCTTTATTCAGGAAAACTTAAATTTACCTGGCCTACGATCGATAACTTATTCTAATGTCAATCTACAGATTTTCATGGATAATCATGAGAAAAGTTCATGGGTAAAATATACACAACCTCACTTTAACCTTGAAAGTGAATATTTCTTTAATAGTTCGAAATCAAACGAAATAAAGTTCTTCTGATGGAATATGAGTTATTAGTGAAGTTTATACCTATCTGGAACTGTCGCTGTTCAATACACACTAGGATTTGGATTCCCTTTCACTCCAATGCTCTCAGGAACTCCAATACCAAAAAGAAGGAACCATACAAATTCAGAAATCAGCTTTGAATACTTGTATATGGTGTACAAATAAGGTAATGTTGGTTTTCTGCTTATTATGTTGAAATTAATGAATTTTTCTTTCTCTCCCAACAAAACGTGGCATTCGTTTCTAAATTATTTTCAGTCTCCTCGTGGCTTTGTTTTTTCGTTACTTGGATACCATTTCTCCCTCATTCCTTTTTATTTGAATTTTTGAATTCGCGCACTATATTGTCACATTTTCACTGTTTGGGGTTATTTGTCAAAACTTATAAATACAACTATTTTTACTTTCTTATAAACTATATACAATTTCAGTAATAATTGTCTCTGACACTTTCTCGTTCTTATTTTTCACAATTTCAAATCTTCCATTTGACCATACTGTTCCCTGATTGGCTATTGTCATCAAGAAGTTTGCTGTTCTCTCATTGGCTACTTTTAGTTAGATACAATTTCATATACTGTATGTTTCAAGCTTATAATTTTGTGGATCACATTTTATTCAGGATGATTTTGCAAATCTAGACTTTTTGTTCTCTTTTGAACAATTATGGGTTGTAATCATTATGACAGTGTATGAAATTGATTGTATCATAGTATTTGGATATTTTTATCTATTCATATTATACAGAGGCTTAATAAAGGAAATAAACTTCAAAATTATGTACAATCTCTTGAAACCAATAGCTATTTAGTAATTATTCTTTTTGTGGTTTTTTTCTTTTTAAAATATATAACTGGTTTTTCATAACATAACACTATATATATATATATATATATATATATATATATATAAATAAATATATATATCTATAATATATATATATATATATAAAATTCTATACTTTGTATTTAATCTCTTTCCATCTGAGAGAAAATAATAAAAATAAATTACACAACGTGAGAAAATTGGAGGTCTCATTATATATGGAAAGATCTATCTATATAAGGCTGGGTGCCAATTGAAAAAAATAATTATAACAGGTGAATTAGATTTCGCTACCTGAGGGGTGGAGCTTACTGACTAGACGATCACATTAAAAAAGAGGAACGAAAAAAAAAACAAAATCAATCATATTATCTTTACTACGTGTGTCTCACTTCTCATGGAAATACTCCCGTATCTTCCCTAATTATTTGAGTGGAATTGTATTATTTTCACCGAGTTTGCGAAAAATAATAGTGGGCGGCAAGATATTGTTCAAAATTCTTACGGATTCGGGATCAGGACACCAACTTCATTACCAATCTATATTTTTGCTGAAAAATTTTCAGTTCTGAGAAATCCGAATTTGTTTCACCTCCCATGGAAGCAGCTCCATATCTTCCGTAATTCTGTAATTCTCGCGATTGGTAGATATACCGGAGATAAGTTTAAGTCTTCCCTGGGGTTAACCTGAGTGACATACACTTCGCGCCAGGAGCGATGGATATATTTTTCATAATGTGAAACACGTAGTGGATATATTTTTTTTTTTCAGTTCATCGCTATTTTCATCGCCCCTGGCGCGCAGTATATGTCACTTTGGTTAACCCCAGGGGGGATTAAGGGGCATATGTCGTGACGTATGTAGGCTCGTCGGTCTACTGAATAATTGCGTTCTTGATATCGGGTTGTCGGGAGTCCTGGACCTCCCTACCAAGTAGATCGGCCCGATCCTCCCTCTTTTCTTCCTTTTCGTTATCACGTTGTAGCACGATCGAACCTGTAGGGATACGATTTTCTTTCCCTCTGCATTTCATTTAACTTTCTTCCCATTTTTCCTGCAACTTTTTGTGTTATGTGTTAGTGAACTAACGACATGGAAATTAATAATGTTAAAGAATAGTAGTTTATGTAACAAGTAAGCACAATGAGTTTTTCTGGCTACCTAGTAGTGAAATATCGTTCATCATTCAAATAACTCCTCTAATCGAGATTTTCAAAGAATGCTGAGAGACATTTCAGGAAATAATGTTTTTTGTGTTTTGTCCATCTAATTTTTCATGGAAAATTGAGTTATGGCGCATTTTTCTGAATATTATTTAAGACCACGTCTATAGGCATTTTGAGAAAAATATTTGCAGAAGTTTAAAAAAATGAAACATTAAATTTAGTTTTTTTTGTGTTTAATAAACTTCAAGTTCATTATGTATGTATATATATATATATATATATTTATATATACAGTGTCCGTCATAAAGTTGGCTACATATGGGAAAAAACATTGTTATTGAAATTTCTGAAAAACTCTAATGGTGGTTCGTTTCTGCATGTCTGACAACTGAAAAATCCGTTGCGACTTATATCACGGACCTCAGATTTGGCGGGAATTTTAAAAAAAGTTGTCTGTAGTGCCAAAAAATGGGTCAAATTGACAAGATATCGAAAAATTTTAATGGGAAAATGTGTTTGGAATTCAACGAGGACCCCATGTACCAATTTGAAACCATATTGAAAAAAAAAATGAAAATACCATTTCATTCCTCTGCCTTTACTAAGAAACATGATACATTCTTGTTCTATCTGAAAACAGCTTTAATAACCTAAATCACATGCGTTTGGGTCAAATATAATCAAATATTCGTGGAATAGACATTTTGCGGGAGATTAATTATGAAATAACGATTGAGTCTTGTCACTAGGTGAAGTCATGCCCTGTATATTGAATATTCTCAACCAATAAATAAAATTTAAACCAACTAATATTTGTAATTGAAACTTAATAATACATTATTTATCCTAATTGAATTTAGTGTTGTTTAGGTGGCTGGGGAAAAATGAAAAAACTCAATAAACAAACAATGTACAACTTTTCGATATTCTACGTGACCATCTTCGCGCTCCATACATATGATTGTTCTGGAAAACATTTCGCGGCGAACATTTTTCAACATAGTTCTGTTGATAAGTGTTGCACAATTCCTTATACAAATATTTGAATGTCCTACATTTCGAAATGGGCGCTGTTTAAAAACATTTTGAGAACTAACAACACCATTCGAGGTAAAAGTTGCTTCGTCACAAAATAGCACATTTTTTGAGAAATCACGATTGTCTTCTAACATTCCCCGGAACCATGCACAAAAATGAAATCGAGCGTCATAATCCCTGTCTCGCAGTACTTGCACAAATTTTGGTTTGTATGGGTGAAAGTGATTTTGCTTTGAAATTCGTCTAACAGAGGTTTGAGATATTTCTGCCTTTTCTGCCATAATTTTCGTCGAAACTTTTGGTGTCTCAGTGACTGTCAGTAAAACATTGTTCACATTATATTCATTATTTACAACAGGCTTAACATTTTTATATTTGTTTTCAAACGAACCAGTTTCCTTAAATTTCTGCAATATATTTGCGACCGTAGTAAAATGCAAATTTTGGTCAGATGCCTTCCATTGAACATTTCAGCTACTTCTCGCGTGCTATGATAATTTTTGCCATATAGCAATACTATTCCTATTTTTTCTTGTATACTCAGTTTTGGAGACATTCCTATTGATAAATTGAAAAACACAAAAACTGATAAAGAACGACAACTTCAACAAAATTGTGACATTTGTTATTGTTAGAACAAAAGTAGATCTTTTTTCAAAGTCGCCTTATAAAATTCATTGAAGTTCAAATTTACTAATCAATATTAACATTTAGCAAGGATAAATAATGTATTAAGTTTTAATTACAAATTGTTGGTTGGTTGGTTTACATTTTATTTACGGGTTAAGAAGATTGAATAAGCTTATGTGCATCAATATACAGGGCATGACTTCACGTAGTGACAAGACTAAAGTGTTTTCATTATTAATCTCCCGAAAAATGTCTATTTCACAAATATTTGATTAGTTTTGACCCACAATTATGCGATTTGAGTTATTAAAGCTGTTTCCAGATGAAACAAGAATGTATAATATTTCTAAGTAAGGGTAGAGGAATAAAATGGTATTTTTGTATTTTTTCCAATATGGTTTGAAGTTGGTGCATGGGGTCCTCGTTGGATTCAAAACACATTTTCTCAATAACATTTTTCGATATTTCGTCAATTTGACCCATTTTTTGGCACCACAGACAATTTTTTTTGAAATTCCCGCCAAATCTGAGGTCACGTGATATAAGTCGCAATGGATTTTTTCAGTTGTCAGACATGCAGAAACGAACCGCCATTAGAGTTATTCTGAATTTTTTTTCCCATATATATAGAGACCGAAACACGTGTCTACGGTTAACACTTCTCTCTGAGGGCTATGTCCATTAAATTTCTTCCGTTTTGTATTTATATATATATATATTTATATATATATAATATATATATATATATATATATATATATATATGAACAGTGGGGAATAACGGGGATCTTCAGTCAGCACAAGTGTTGAATTATAAAAAACTCTTCAATACGTTTTAATTTTGAGACTTCTTCAGGGTCCTAAAATATGTAAATTACATTATTGAGAAAAATACTTAAAATGAAGCAGGACCTTACAGTAATCTGGTGGTTGATTGATGAACATTAACTAAAAAAAACGTAAAATATATGTAAACATTTGTCGGAATGGTGTTATAGCTTTGACGTTTCAAGTGACATTGAAAGAGTTGAAATTACTACCTATGATTAATCGTCAGAAAATGTAGAATATGTAGTGGGTGTGTAAATTTTTATATTATATTTTTTGAGAATCATCAGTTTTAATCTATTTGTAAAAGATAACTGTAGATTTTGCTAAGATTTTCGGTATCTGTTTTTTTGTTCATATTCTGATTGGATTTATTAATTTCAATCATTTCAAGGAATAATCTTTTCTGAATGTAAAACTTGTGCTTCCTCGAATGATATTTTATGGCCTGTTTCAATAGCATGTTGAGCTAATGCACATGACTTCTTGTTGGGTCTCATATCACTTCTGTGAGAGATAATACGATTATTCAAAGTTCTTGAACTTTTACCAATATAGTTCAAATCACAGTTGTTACATGGTATGCTGTATACAACATTTGATTTCTTCAAATCTGGTGTGGAATCTTTTAACCTTCATTTCAAGTATTTCTTCTCAATAATGTAATTTACATATTTTAGGACCCTGCAGAAGTTTCAAAATTGAAACGAAAGCTCGGTCCAACGTATTAAAGAGTTTTTCATAATTCAACACTTGTGCTGACTGAAGATCCCCGTTTTTCCCCACTGCTCATACCAACAATTTTCAGTCGTTATATCTAAATTTTATATATATATATATATATATATTGTTATGTTAGGAAATGTTATAAAATAATTAAACTAATAATTACTATTATTATTATTAGGTAATTTAGTTATCGTGGTCAATGCTATGTTGTTCTGCAATTTTTCTTTACCTTTTTACTATTCTAGAATCTTATACTTTGCTCTAGTCTATGCATATGTATCAAGAGGTCAGCCTTATACTAGCTTTGTTGTCAAAAGTATATGACCAACAATACATCTCATGAAAATTCACAATTAAATTATATGAAAATTGAAATTCATAGAAAACATTGTATTTAAAGTGGATCAACTGATATATGAGTTTGGAACATCCTGTATGATAAATCTCATCAACAGGAAACCCACCAATGAGATATAGACAGAGTTGTGTAGGAAAAAAGTGATGAAATATAAGAGATATGAAAGCAGAAATTGTCAGAAATACATTTTATACGGATTTGTAAATAATATATAAGATTTAGGATAAGAATTAATAAAATCATGAATAGTAATCAGAATGACAAATAGTTAGGTAGAAAGTGGCACTAAACTCTTAAAATCTGTAAGAAAGAAAAAATGTGTGAGTTACCATGGAAGAAAATAACGAGTTTTGGAGGAGATCGGAAAAAATTAAGGAAAGAAAGCCACGTACAAAATTTGAGAAGATAAAATAATAGTCAATTCAAGAAAAAACCTGCTAAACGATTATCAACCGAGAGCAATTCTAAGGGAACTGGGAGCAATAATTTATCGCAAAATTCCACTTACCTGGTGACAGAAGAGAAATCCTGAAAAAGCCAATTACTGGAACAAACATTTATTTTGGACGCACGTAAGCTGTCATTCCAATTTCAAAAGTACTTCCACGAGGCTGGATCACATCACAGGAAGAAGAACAACAGGTATTCTATTTACAAGAACTCACTAAAGTGCATCGCTTCATTTTATCAAATAACATTGAGTATCTGATTCACGGTGTTCCTTTTTGATTGAACATTCCACAACTATTTGATAAAAAAGGACTGATAATAACTTCCATACATTCTTTCAACTGGTATAATCACTCATTTAGTTTGCACCATATCACATTATTGTTTTTATTTTAGTCCGTTTTCGCAGAATAGGTCAGTTTTTAAGGTTTTATCTGAATGAAAATATCCATTTGATTATTTTCTGCAATCAGTGTTTTATCTCTGAACATCTAACCACACTTTTCCCCACTTAACAGCATTTGATATCGAGCCGTTCTACAAGATGGCACTGTTAATCTAGAGAGGGAAGACTCATTGTTCATAGGCGTACCGACTGAGCTGGGATAAGGTAAAAAGAGGTTTAAAAAAGGGTAAGATAACATAGTCCGTACATTGACAAATTACTATATTCCAAGCGTCCAGCTCCAACAGAGCGTCCGTCTGATGAATCCCTGTAGAAACTGTGCCCAAATCAGCTTAGTAGATCACACATTCAAAAATTTGTTGGGCGCCTTCATGATAGTAAGAGCTACTTTTTGGAATACTACTGTATATTACAGTCAGCGGCGCAAGGCTCATCTTCTGTGTATTCCTTGGAAGGTATATACTACTTCCAGAGCGCCCACCTCCAAGCGTTTCTCAATTTGTGGAGAATAGGCAACCCTGGAAAATATGAGGTATAGTATTTCATACACCCACCAGCGGCTTCTGAAAATCGTCATTGGCAGTATTTGTGGGTAACATTGTTTGTACGACTATTTGAGAACGGTTGGTTGTTTTACTATTGCTAGAGATAACGCGACGGTAGGTAATTCACTACCGTTTCGAATTTATTAGTGAGATACGTGAAGGCAGATTTTGCATCTTCGTATTTTTGTAACTTCTTCCCACGTTTCGTTTTTCAACAGTTTTTCTGATTTTTTATGGTTGTTTTTTGTTGTAGTATTCGTTGTTTTCTTGGTTTTTTGTTGTTTTTTTTTCTGGATTGATTTATTGATGTTGTGATCTGATAAGCTTGTTTCAATGATAGCTGTAGTGAAGGATATATTATGTGAGGTATTTTTTACTTATGAAGATATGATCAATTGTAGTGCTAGTATGTTAAATCAGGTGGCGGAGATTATGTATGAGATAAATCCATTTTCTGTTATTTTATCTATGTTTTTTGGTATTTTTTTGAATTTTTTACAGTTTTTTTCAACTCATGCTTTCTAACAACTGTGAAATGTAGCTTTTTATTTCTTAAAATTTTTATAATATTATATTTATATCATTGTACCTAATTACAGACGAGGCAAATTGTCATCGCTTTCATTTGTATTCAAGAATGCTTTGTACGTCTGGAACGATATTTGTTTATGAAATAGATATAAACAAATGGATAATTCGAAATGTTTCATTGGGAATTTATTATATTTGAAAAAAAAATTTTTTTTTAAGTTCATTAAAAATGTCTTATTCCTCAAGACAGCTGACTACAGAAACCTATATGCTCAGACAAATCATATACTAGTTTACCTCAAATGATGGAGAGAAATAAAAATTTAGCAAACACTTGGTTCAAAGTAAATAAACTGAAACTGAACGATGAAAAAACCCAGAATATTGTGATATCCTCAAACATCAGTGTTACTCTAGGAGACAGTGTTAAGTTTCTAGGTATTCTTATTGATGCTAGACTTTGTTGGTCCAGCCATATTGAAGCGACTACTCGTAAGCTGTCTAGTGTTTTATTTGTTCTTAGACAGTTGAGGAATGCTGTAGATTTGATGACACTGAAAATAGCATATCATTCACTATTCCACTCAGTTATTTCATATGGAGTTTTGATTTGAGGGCATTCCACAAACTCAATCACAATTTTCAGATGTCAGAAAAAAGCCATGAGAATTATGGCAAAAGTTGGATATAGGGAACATTGTCGTCCTCTTTTTATTCAATTTGAAATCATGCCACTTCCTACATTATATATTTATGTTGTGTTGTTGGAGATTCACAAGAATATTGAGATGTTTCCGAAACACTCCCACAATCATGATTATTCAACAAGATCCGCATGTTTATTGAATAATACAAGACATAGGTTAGCAGTTAGTCAAAAAAACTCGCTAAATTTGAATTAATACAACTGTCTCCATCCCTCAGTTAAATCTTTGGATTTCAGAAATTTCAAAAATAATATTAAGAGATATCTTCTCAACCACTGTTTCTACACAATCGAAGAATATGCTGCTGTAGCTGGTCAATTCATAGTTCTTGAATAATGATTCATGTTGTAAAAGCTGTGATAAAGCCTATTCTCATGTTTGTTGACTTTTTTATATTCATATTTTATTTTATTCCCAATCATGTGACACGGTGATCATTTTAAAAAATTTTGTTATGCCAGTTTTATTTATAAAATTGATTACTTTTATCTAGAGACGTTGTTGCTCATTTTAAGTGTTTGACATAGTACCTATAGTATATATGACTTGCCATAAATGTATTTTGTATATAAAATGGTCAAATAAATTACTCTACTCTACTATACAATGGGGGTATGTTGGTCGCATATCCATAAAAAAACAACTACTTCCCTGGCTAATGCCTCGACTGATGTTGAATGACATCCGATAGATAAACGTGCAAAGTCCTACAAGGTACTTTGCAAATGTTTGTTGCGAAATGGATCAATATTAACCACTCCACTCAGGCTGACCACCTGTAGACCGGTTTCGGGGTATCTGCCCCTTATCAGTACAGGGTGGGTCAAGCAGACAATGATTAATGTCTGCGTTACCTAACTGAAATAGTTATAAACAAATGGATCACTCGAATATGTTTCATAAGGAGTTTATTATGACATTTGAAAAAAAAACTTATTTTTTTTTATTGTTTATAATAGTTTTTTTCTTTGAAATTCATCATTGGTTATTATCTACCTAATCATTTTCTTCATCAGTATTGTCAATGTTTATCAATTTCACAATTAGTTACAAACAAACTCTGATTGAAATATTTTTTTTTAATTATACAACAAATAACAAAAACAATCATATACGACAAACAGTTCAAAAGTTTTTTTGGTAATTTTTCTAGAAAATTCTAAATATTTAAAATAAAAAAAAATTAACAGTTTTTTTAATATGGTTGTTTTTGTTTTATTTTTTGTACTATTAACAAAATCATCATCGATTTTTTTTAATAGGTAGGAAATAACCAATGATGAATTATTAAGGAAAATAACTTCATATATTATTTAAATGATAAAACAAATAAAAACGATTGTGGACAATTAAAGAAAATGTTAAGAAAAGTTTTTTTCATCATAATAAACTGTTAACAACATAATGCAGAAACAATTAAATTAATTTTTTCTTTGTTTATAAATATTTTATAAACAAATAGAGTATATATTTTTTTACGTTTTGAAATGCCATCGTCATTCATCAATGAGAACAATTTTTCATACCATTATTCATATTCTGTCAACTTTAGAAATTTATAATTAACAAAAGAAAGAACTTATAAAAAATTTATAACTATTATATATTATTGAGTACATACGTGAAACCACTTCTTGGAAGTTGTGTACGTTTTTTCATAGCGATGTTGGAACCTTTTCCACGATTGTTCTGTCTGTATTCAAATTCAAAATATTGTTAAAAGTTAGTTATAGCTACAAGACCGTCCCTTGCTTTCTTCAAACCAGTTCTTGAAAGTTGTATAGCGTTTTTCATAGCGATGTTTTGACTCTAGTATTATGGAGGTTCATCATTTCCCACGATTGTTCAATGTCTGTATTTTCACTTATGATTTAAGTAGTGAAAGATAATTTGTAACAGTTTGTCAGGCGCGTTTGATAATATCTTGACATTTAGAAAACTTTTTTCACTGAATTTTTTGTCCTCTTGCCACTATTATTATTATTATTATTATTATATTTAGAATAGTAAACATAATACTATGTCTTCTAGAACTACCTAAAATGTTTCGAGGAAACAATATATTTTCTTCATTTATTGAAGTTTTCTTTCGCAAAATGATAGAATTTTTAAATATTCTAGAAAATCAGGAAGAAGTCAAAACACAAGCTTTTTTATCTGAAACCTGGAACTTGGAATCAGTAGATAACTTCAATATACCAAATTCGACAGCTCATTACAATGATCTTAAGAATAATCAAAATGACGGCTAAGTGATTCTACCAGTACTAAAATAAATACTGGAGTACGTATAATACCCCTGACTGAAACAAAATTACTGAGACTCGCCCATAAAACCACTTCTTACAGGCCGGCAGCAGACGGGTAGTATCCGGCAGTTACAAATTGTCGTTGCACCCATTTGATGAATGCCGCTAAAGGCTAAAGTTCAATCCGGCAACATCACCGGACGCTCACCAGAAGGCAGGATGGAAGCAAACTATACAAACCGGGCGCTAACTAGCTAATACATGGATATATTAGACGCTTATATATGTGATGTGATATATGATATATGTGAAATAAAACTTTCAAATTTGTATCGTCAAGAAATAAAGCTCGAACACCGTTTATGATATCTAATGTTTAAAAATATGCATCTGTAAAACTAGAAGTTCTTTGAGAACTACGTGGCTAGTGCTCAGATACGGAATTGTGAAAGGACGCCCGGATGATAGTGGTATATATATATATATATATATATATATATATATATATATATATATAAATATATATATATATAATATATACAAGAATGGCTCGTTTAAAGATTTAAGATACGAGGGTGTTTCTATGAGATGTGAGACAAATTCGGATTTTTCAGAACTGAAAATATGGATTGGTAATGAAGTTGGTGTCCCGATCACGAATCCGTAAGAATTTTGAACCTACCCTACCACCTAATATAATTTTTCGCAAAAAACGCTATATCTATTGCTCCTGGCGCGCTGCGTATGACACTCAGGTCAACCCCAGGAGAGATTAAGACTCATCTCCGGTGTACCTACCGATCTTTGAAATTACAGAATTCACCTCCAATGATTATGGAAGATACGGAGGTGTTTCCATGAGAAGTAAGACAAACTGTATAAAGTAGGGATACGTTCGGTTACACATTAATTCAAATTGAACAGTTTCAAAGGGAGACTTACAAAACGCTGGAACATACTATATTTCATAATGTCTTTTTGGCATCACTGAACTCAAAAAATGTATATTTCGTAATTCCCATATTCGAAAAACAATGTAAATATCTGATATTTCCATTTTATGATTTTATGGGTTAAACTATTTCGGTAATTCCATATGCATTCAGTAAAATTTTGAAACCCGTTATCAGAAACCTGAGAAATAGAGGGTTTGAATCATTGTATGATTTTTTAATAATATAAATAAGTTCTTTGGGATTGATCATGAACCTTTGTCATTCCAAAGGAATCTGGAAAGATTTATGGCTGGCTGACCTTCAACAAATGTGAATATTATTACCAAATGATTAGAAATAAAGTAGTGCAAAATTAGTTATTTTGCGAATTTATAGATTATTAAGTTTTAATATGTCCAACTATACCATTCGGATATACCTATTGAATTGGAGAGTGCAAAATCCTCAGCATTGAAAAAACATTATTATTAATACAGTACAATCATTACCAGCAACATTAAATGAAAATATCAATTGGTTGGTAATTCTTTCGAAAGAGGTTGTCAAAATATCTTGTCATGTTGCTGGCACTTGTAATGCCTGAGTTCAGATTTTATCACTTATTCGATCATATAATGTAAAGTTTTCAATGATCTATAGAAAAACAGATTACCGATCGTATTGAAATGTATATACCAATATTTCATCAACATGTTATTTCCTTAAGAAAATCATCATAAACCAAATTATGTGTGACGTCAATTCTACTTCATTATATAAAAAATGACTGAATAATGAATATTTTTCCTAACTTTCAGAAACCACAGTCAGAATTGTCGCGTCAGGCAGATGGATTAAAAACACATTAGAGTCTTGCGGAATTTTATGAGTCCATACTGTACTCATTGTATCTACTTCAGCAGGCATGCGCTGTGGCATTGGTGTGAATATTTCTAGAAACCAATGGAAACTTTCATTCATATACGTTTTGGCCAATCAAAAAATTATTATAGTGGGAGTATTCCACCTAGAAAATTGCCGCGCGAATAATTTGAGGTAGTTTGTTTTTATTGTCTGACAACGTATATGTTTAATTTGACGTCTGTCATCAACTCGCATGAGAAGTGAGAAATGAATCAAAACCAGTTTAATACGTTGTATCATTGTGCGAGGAAATGTGTGTATGATCGTAACATCAAAAAATAATCTATAGAATACCACACGAGAGTTCAATAAATTAGAAAATAATTCTCCAGATTTTTTTCTCAAACCTGTTGCTATTTGGCAATAACCACTTGAGTCCGTTGGGCTCTCTTGTCTATTGCCTGGCAACAAGTTTTCAAAAATCTGTCGAATTATTTTCACTTTATTCTCACTCTCTTGTGGTATTACAACTGAAAATAATTCGCGCCAACTCTGGTTGGTCGAAATATGCATATTGCCTTGTGAGATTCTCTAACAGATATGTGGCAAAATACAAGATTGTGATAAAAATACTCATTAATGATAATTGGAAAATCACTATATTTAGTAATGAAAATCCAGGAATATATGTATATATCTACGAGAATGGAGCACCGAAGTATAATTTAACGATCAAATGACTTACCTAAGAAACTTCAATCCAAATTATGCGAGCTTCTCCGACCTCGTAAATGAATACCTCCCGAATTTCTTAAGACTTATATACATAGATCTTACCCAAATATAAAAATCTGGAATAGGTTTGCAGCTGGTCGCCAGCCGTGGTATGCTGATTGTTCACGTTTACTTTGATTTGTAGGTTTATATTGGAAACTATATTTTGACCTACGAGGAAGAAGCAGCTCACATAATTTGGATTATATTTCTTTAGGTCAATCATTGAATCCTTGAACTATTAACAAATACAACTGTATATTTGTCTCATATGAATTTCGTAACAATTATATCGCCAACGAACTTTAAGTTTTAAATCAGTTCAATTGGTTCGAAAAGAGCATATGAGACAAAATTGAGGTTGTTTGTATTTGAAAAAGATTAGTGGTACCTTCTCACATTCTAGGAATGTGTGAGGCCATCCATTGATAAGAAGGTATCGAATTGAAGATTTTCATTTCTAAAGTTTTATCTATCATTAAAAATTCATTCATTTTATAATTCTTCTACTAATCGCTGCCAGAAAAATATTCATTATTTACACTCATCGACTGTGGTATCAAACTAACTGAACGCTGCAATATCCGCACGTCGGTCAGGATATACGAATATGGACTGCAACAAGAGCGATCAATACATGTTTGTTCAGTTAATATTGATCCAAAAAATATCTAGTCGAAAGATCCCTGAATCCACATTCAAGTACATACCAGCGTAAGTCCTTCTATTGGAATCCTCAACATGTCTGAATTTATTGATAGTTTCTTGGGGTGCCTCCAACAGTTTTCCAATATTTCCTGCATGAACTGCGAGATGAGCTAGCATGATGAATAGTGGTTTCGATGTGTCATGTTCCTCTATGGTTTTTACTGTGTATTCCGTGAATGCGTCTGTAGCATACTTCCCCACTTCTTCGAAAGCGGGCACTCCATCTTTTCGTAAGTCAAAACCTGTATGGTCCTTATTATCAAACTGCAAAAGATACAAAGTATTCGTTTTGCTATGGATAAGACAAAAAATAGGTATGTGTAACAATTATGAGTCAGCATGGGGGCGCTAGTCATGTACATGGTACTGTATTCACGACATATTGAAGACAGATGGAAGATTACTGAACTCAAAGATCAATTGTAAACTAAATAGTGGTCAAAAACTAAGCTATTTAAAATTTTGAAGTTGATGTGCCCCCCGCGCCATCTATCGGGCAATCACAATGTCTTTTAATTCAAAAAGTAGTATCGGTGATATCATACAATACCTTTTTTGTATTGTTCTACGTCGAACCGTTCAAAAGTTAACAGGGGGGGACTATAAAAAGCCGCACTATATAGTGATATATCAGATAACCATTACTCCTTGTTAATCGAGTTGTTTCGGAAAAATTTAATGCAGAATGAGTTATGAAGAATAATAATAATTGGTCTCATGTAGCAATCAGTCTTCAGTAATTCATTCAGAATTAGAATAATAATTTCAGAGAACTCAGTCAGTACAATAGGGATTGAAGTAGTACTATGATTCGGTCAGTTCCATTGAATCACACAATTCAATCATTCGAATGATAGTAAAAGTTGAAATCGGTAATGCTCAATTATCCGGATTAGGAGGGCTCCATACCCACTTGTAACCATTTACGTTCTAGTGTCCATGCAACTTCCACTGTTCGGTTTAGAAAAAAGTATATTTTGCTGGAAAGTAATCTTTTTTGAATTTTTTTTTTTTTTTATTTGAATTTCTTGATCAATAACCATATTTACATGCTCCAGTATAATGATCATTAAGTTTCCCGGAACTGGACATTTGATCAAAGTACACTGATTTCATTTTCATTTCGAAGTATTGAAAATTGAGCCAAGGAAAGCGGAACTACAAAATGCATTAGAAGACTAGTGTTGCCCTCTAATCGACATAACCTTTCCCATGCAGAGATGCATGGATGTTTTCAATCGCCAGGGCTAGAAATTCCAAGGGCGTGCGGCTTATTTGCGTATTCAAATTCTGATATAAATTCTTTAGCAGAAAATAGGAATTGATATGACAAGGTGGTGATATAAACGTACATTTTGAAAAGTAAGAATATACAATTTGGGTCAAAACAGATTCTCATTCTAATGATGATTTTTACTGCTTTTATTTAGTTTACCTGTCCTGGTTCGTCTGTCGAATAATTTTGCAAGTTAATTTGATTGCGATAAACGGAAATTGCCAGTGTTCATAGTTCCTTAACAATGCATTTGGAATTTTGTTCGGAAAAAATGGCTGTCAAGATGTCGGACAGTCTGATTGATCAAAATTGGAGTTTATGGTTTCGGTTGAAGATTAGGAATTTTTTGTCGAAATTCATGAAATAAAAATGGCGGCTCCAAGATTGCGGACGATCTCTGTGATCATGGTCCGATTTTATTAAAAATTAGCATAGTTATTCTAATTCCAATTGGAACGGCAATAAAAATAAGAGCACTACGAGGAGTGTATTTACTTTCAAAGCGTTCCTGGTACAATCATAAAAAAGTTCTCTCGTGTGGAAGAGAATTCCTTCTCGAAACTTTTTATGTCGGTCCAATTGGGATTAGAGGTTTTCGGGGTCGGAGATTATGAATGTATTGTCAAAATTCATGAATTCAAGATGGGGACGAGTTTTATGATGACGGTTCGATTCTATTCAAAATTGGTAGGTATGGGTTTTCGGGTCGAAGATTATCAATTTTTGGCAAAATTCATTAATTAAAAAGGCGTTTCCATGATGGCGGACGATATCTGTGATTATGGTCCGATTTTATTCAAAAGTATATGGGGGTTTTCGGGTTCGGAGATTATTAATTTATTGTCAAAATTCATTAATTTAAGATGGCGGCGGGTGGTGGACAAGTTTTGTGACAATGGGCCGTTTCTATTCAAAATTGGTATGGAGGGGTTTTTGGGGTCGGAGATTATGAATTCAGTCGAAGATTATTGATTTTTTGTCAGAATTCATAAATTGAAGATGGCAGCTCCAGGATGGCGGACGAGTTAATTTTCAGATGGTCTCCCCATTGGAGAACTAGATAGCTCAGAACTTACAGGAAAAAAACCTCATAACGACGATGCATTAACAAAAATGCATAGATTAAGGCGTACTTACTAAAAAGCACAAAATAAAATAATTAATAAAAAAACCTTTTTAAAGATAAGCGTTTTTTTCAAATGCGCTCAAAAGTTACAAATAAAATTGCTTTGGATGTGCGACGTAGGTTATTCGTCTATCTGCGATCTAACTAAGTTATCTACTGTGTGGTGCCAATGAAACGTATATTTAAATTGAACGCGTGCATTTGAAGAAATGAAAATTTGCACAGTCCTTTCATAGGAAACATAGTTGTGAATGGCATAAGTTGTGTTAGAGAAGTGCTCCAAGAAACGCAGTTAGTCATACTTTTTTTTTGTCAATCTATTTTTTTTCTCTTCGTATTACATAATGTATATTCTATTCTGTGAGTGAAAAAGACCTTTATTATTATTATTATTAATAGATTCAAAAGCTTGTCGCTTTTGTATTTGAACTGAAGACATTGCGCAACAAGCTCTCGAATCCATAACTTACGGAATAACCTACATCGCACTTTCAAAGCAATTTTTTTTTTTAGTTTTTAGTTCATTTGAATGAGAGCTTGTCTTCGAAAAGGTTTTTTTTATTGATTATTTTATTTTGATTCTTTTTATCAACATTTGTTTTTGAATTTCTGTTGGCAAATTTCAAAGAATAATAAAAAAAACATTCTTTAGCCGAGGACGAAACGTATATCTACAAATTTCATATATTCCAAACATATTTCCTACATGTATATTTAAATGTTTTATTTAATTTGAATTCAAATATTTCATTATGTGAATAATTCCAGCTGATGCCTTTCTATCTACCTATATTGCAATTGTGACATTTTTTTGTTTTTTTTTGCTGACGAAAATTGCAATAGTTATTAATAAAAACGAAATAAAAAAAAGGAGTTCAGTTTTTTGGGAATAACTCGAAAACTAGAAGCGATAGCGAAAATCTGAGATTCTTAAAGAGGAAGAATTTTCCAATAAAAAAGTTTCGACTTCCGGAAATATATTTCCATTATTTATAATTTTAATTCAATGCTGAAAATAGGGCTCCGCGAATACGGCATGCGCGCGCCGTCTCTAAAGAGAGTACACCACATAAAATATTTTTTTATAGTATTGAATATCAATTTAAATTTTAACAATTTAAAGATCAAGGTCTCGTTGGAAAAAAAAAAGTTTATTTTTCAACAAGTTAGGCATTTGTTAATTAGTCCTTATTTTTCGGACCTTGGTTTTCATAAAAAACAGCATAAATGTTCAAATGATAGCTCTAAACTTTTTTCGCTCCTTGGACCCCTTCTTATATATATATATATATATATATATATATATATATATATATATATAGAAGAAGGGTAGTCTCGTGACTGGACTAGTTGAAAATAACTATGAATTTGAAATAAACTTTGTAGAAAGGATATTCCTTGAGGTTGCAGTCAAATTTAATGGCCAATAAGAAAAGAAAAACTCTTTCTTATTTAGTCAAGCTTCCGAAAATGTTTATTTTCATTATCAAGACAGCTATGAAAAAAGAAAACACTATTGTGAAATACGATTTTAAACAAATCTAAAGAACTTACCAAGGTGAGGTTAAGTGAATATCCTTTCTACAAAGTTTATTTCAAATTCATATTATTTTATATATATATATATATATATATATATATATATATATACTTAACAAGATCACGTTATGAAAGTTTTTTTAAAGTTGTTTATTTCGTTTATTATAACTTTTTTAAATCAACAAAAATTAAAAAAAAAATAGAGCAGGAAATTTCCTGAAAAAAGTCCAACCTCCCGGACCTGTAGCACCAATAATTTTAATTTCAATTGAGCGCTGAAAATACGGGTGAAAACAGGTGACTCAACGCGCAAGCGCTTCGCTCTGCTCGGATGTTAAGAAAAATTACTAATAAAATATTCATATTGAGGAATGAAAAAATTCAGGCACTTGCTGGATAATAGAATGAACAATAATCCGCCGGCAAAAATGTTTTATCTCAGTTTTATCATTAATTATGCTTTTGTTAATTAACAAATTTTTCCAAGTTGGAAGTAAACAAAAAACCTCGATAATTTTCAAACCGGAAGCCATATTTTTTTTTCTGAGCTGTTCTTTGAAGGCTTAAGAAAAGATCATCGGTAGAAAAATAAAAATAAAATAAAAAATCCATTTTTTTATTAAAAATTGAAGATGCTGAAAAAGTAAAAACATAAATAAAACGGGAAACATTGTCAATTGAATTCCACATCTGATTTTATGAACATTCCATCCATATTTCCAAACAAATCAATAAATAAAACATTGAATTTTTTTTCAAATATTCCGATTGATTTGTTTTTTTTTATTGTTAATGTTTTTTGAATTTTTTACTACAATTGTTAAAAAAAATTGTTAGAAACAAATACATTGTTTAGGAGATAGTTCAATTTTTTTTTTGTAAGTAATAATAATAATAATTTTTAAGAAAAAATCGTTTCTTAAAAAAACTATTGCATAAAATCGCACTTGTTAGTTAACAATTCTTTTTGCGAGTTAAAATAACGGAACCATTCTTTAAAACATTATTTATATTGTTCTTTCTTATTCTGAAAAAAAAGATTTCTTCATTATATAAACAACGAAAAAAATAAACTCGTGCAGGTTTTGAAAAACACGTTATTTTTCAGAATTATGGTAATTTTTAAAGCACTTATGGTATTATGCCCGATAAGAAACAAGAAAAAAAAATAGAGTTGAAAAAATGATAATTTTTTAAATTAAATAAAAAATAGAAAACCATGTTTTTCTAAAAAACAACATAGTCATTTTTGTTTATTTTTGTTAAATTAAAAAAATATGGCGCGAAAATTTATTTGTTTATAACAAATTGTTTATTTCATAAACAAATAAAAATTAAAATATTTTTTTTTTCAGAAACGATTTTTTCTTTGAAAACTATTATTTTCATTATTAATTTCATATAAAAAAAATTAACCATCTCATAAACAATGTATTTGTTTATAACAAGTTTTCAAACAATTGTAGTGAGCAATTTAAAAATATATTTTTATATGGCTTTTTAACAATAAAAAACAAATTAACGGGATATTTGAAAAAAAAAACAATGTTTTATTTATGTTTTCACTTTTTCAGCATCTTCAAGAACAGCAGAAAAAAATTAAAAAAATTCTGGCTTTCGGTTAAAAGTTATCGTTTTTTTCCAACTTGGTAAAATTTGTTAATTATCAAATTAAATAATGTCAAGTTAATAATGTATTCTAGCGGTGTTTAATCACATATTTGTAAATAAATACTCAAGATATACAGTTTTTTCAACTATTTCTATAAAAAATTATATACCTACCGTAATTTTAGAAAAATCTATAAAAAATATAAAAAAACAATATTTCCGACACTGTTGTATATGGTTGTTTTTTTAATTTTCAGTTGTTTCAGAAATTTTTTTAATGAGAACTGGAGTTTATTCATAACAATTTGTTAACTTGATAAACAATTATATTTTTAATAAACATTTTTTATTTTTTGTTATTCTATTAGAAATGCCAATTATTTTTTTAAAGGAAAAAAATATTCTTAAATAATGAAATATAAAAAAAACTTATAAAAAATAAGTTTTTTTTAAGAAAATATTTTTTTTCCATAATATTTTCTAAACAACAGAATAGCAAAATTTTTTTTTTTTCAAATAGTAAACTAATCAATTTGTTTATAAACAATTTATAAACAAATGTCCTAAACAATTTTTTTCGAATGATATTAAATGCCTCCGTTTAATTCAAAAACAGCAATAGCAAAACATGGATACATTATCGCTAAATCTCAACCTATCCAATGACATCATAATCAAGAGTAGCTCATATGTAGAACTACAGAAAGACCTTACCTCAACAATTCAGAGAGGAGAAAATTAATTAAAGTAAGTATACCACAAACCAAATTGGTGAAGTTATGAAAAAGAAACTCACATGCTATAATGGTATTTCCAAAATTATATTCCCTACCCAAAATTCATGAGCCCACCCTTTCGTCAGTGGCTTATATAAGAGCGCCTACTGAAAGAATAGCCTATTTTTTGACAGAAATTTCAACTAACGCATACAACTTTGACAATGAATACTATATAAAAGACTCGTTTGAAGTCACTAATAAATTTAATAATTCAACAGTTCCATACAATTATGTTCTGGCATGTTCAGATGTCTCCCTTCTCAGCAATGTTTTTTTGGATGCTTGTATTAGAGCAATTCAATTCACAAAAATTGGGATCGTATTAGTAATTACTGTAGCATTAACGAAGAGATATTTTTGGAATTGTTGACTTGTTGTTTTTGATAATACATATTTTTCTTTCAATAATAAAATTGATAAACAAACCTTAGGTACCCCAATGGGAGCCTCCATTTCACCATTTTAGCAGCGTACGTCATGGATGATTTCATAAAAAAATATGTTGATCATATTATATTAGCATTACCGAATGATGGTGTGGATGAGATTTTCCATACTTTCAATAGCTACGATCCTCATATCCATAAAATAATAGTTCTTTTTTAACTTTACCGCCACCTGGTAACATCAGTTGGTACTAATCTAACAGTTGGCACCACTGTAACTAATTCCAAGTGACACCCGTCAGTTGTCGTTGGCTTAAATATAGTTGCGGGATTCATTCCTAACCTGTCAGTTTCACTTGTCACTTTTGTATCACTATGTTAGATGAATATGTTTGACATAATTGAAACCAACCTCAACAAAGTTGTAAGTAGCATATTGTTTCGTACTTGAATATGTATTACTATTGGTTTTTTTCATCTATTGTAGTCTCCCTGATGATGGAAATGAACATTTCCGAAAAGAGTTTACTTTTTCATTGCAGCTTACCCCAATATCCCTAGTATATATATATATATATATATATATATATATATATATATATATATATATATATATATATATATTTGGCTTGTTTTTCTTGGGTTTCAGGTTCGTGGATCTGAATTAATTACAACTTTGTTTTGGTATAACATGTGTAATTCAGTTTCTACGTTGCGACGGGTGGATCCTCGTCTTCATCAGGATTAAAAACATCACAACTCTTATGTCCGAAATTCTGCTTCAGTGACTGGTAGAATGGTAGCATAATTTCACCCATGCTGGATATGTTGTAGGTGATTTCTTGAACCTGAGGGTATATTTTTGGCTTGTTTTTCTTGAGTTTTAGGTTCGTAGATTTGACTTTCATAAATTAATTACAACTTTGTTTTGGTATAACATGTGTAATTCAGTTTCTACGTTTCGACGGGTGGATCCTCGTCTCCAACAGGATTAAAAACATTACAACTCTAATGTCCGAAAGTCTGCCTCAGTGACTGGTAGAATGGTAGCATGATTCCACTCATGCTGGATATGTTGTTGGTAATTTCTTGAACCTGAGGGTATATTTTTGGCTTGTTTTTCTTGGGTTTTAGGTTCGTGGATCTGACTTTCATAAATTAATTACAACTTTGTTTTAGAATAACATGTGTAATCCAGTTTCTACGTTTCGACGGGTGATCCTACCATCTTCATCAGGATTTAAAACTATTATAACTCTATGTCGAAATTCCCCTCAGTGACGGGTTTAGAATGTAATAATTTCAAACCTTCGATGCCATGATATGTTGTATGTAAGATTTCTTGAACCCTGAGGTATAATTTTTGGATTTGTTTTTCTTGAGTTTTCAGTCTTCGATGGATCTGACTTTTCATAAATTATTACAAATTTGTTTTGGTAAGAGCAATAGTTAATTCATTTCTAACTTTCTCCGACAGGGGAAGATCCTTTCACAGTTCTCTACTTCAAGATGAAAAGCTAGAATTTCTTGAGATTAAGAGTTGTCGGTATGTTTGATTTATTAAAATAAGACGATGTTCCAATCATGTGGAATCATCGTAATAAGTAATCCATGAATATCTACATTTGAAAAGGGAAACATTCTCAATTGAATATTGATAGAAAGATTTTTCTGTGAATTGAAAAATCCACGATTAAAATGAAATTATTTTTGTGAATGTCTAACAGAAAACAACTACTTCCCCGGCTAAAGCCACGCTGGACATTGAACTACATCTGATAGATATTCTGAAAAGGCCCTAACTCAAAAGAAAAAATCTGAATTTGAAAATTTGCATTTTCATTCAGATAGTTATTTGATTTTCTATTCCAGTCTTAATTAAGAACTCATAAAGATGAATGAGGCAAAGAAGAATGTTTTCCAAAAGAGAGTACTCACCAGAAATCATTCGTAACATTGACGCAGGAGAGACATCGCATTCACTAGGTCTTCAATACATTTTTGTCGACGAAAATCTATTTCACGCTTCCACGATCATCAGGAAGACCGGAAGAAATGGGAAACACATTTTCAAGAAGCAATCTCACTTTGCAAAGATGGAAAAAGTTAGAATCATTTCTTTTGGAGAGACACTTTGAAATTAGTGTTTTCTGACATTAAAACCTGTCATGGGGTATGATAGATTGATTTGTTGAAAATATAAACAGGATGTTCATAAAATCAGATGTGGAATCATCTGCGACTGAAAGATAAACTTTTGTCACTATCTTCCATCGTCAAGATAACCTCTTGTGGGGTATTCATGTTGAAAAGGGAAACATTCTCAATTGAATATTGATAGAAAGATTTTTCTGTGAATTGAAAAATCCACGATTAAAATAAAATTATTTTTGTGAATGTCTAACAGAAAACAACTCTTCCCCGGCTCCATTTGGACTTTAAACTACATCTGATAGATTTCGAAAAGGCCTAACTCAAAAAAAAAAAATCAATTTAAAAATATGCATTTTCATTCAATGTTATTTGATTTTCTATTCCAGTCTTAATTAAGAACTCATAAAGATGAATGAAGCAAAAAGAATGTTTTCAAAGGGTACTCAAGAAATCATTCGTAAATTCCGGGAACATCGCATTCACTAGGTCTTCAATACATTTTGTCGACGAAAATCTATTTCACGCTTCCACGATCATCTGATTTTATAAATTTTTATTTTTTAAACAAATGAATTACACATTTTATACCAAAACAAAGTTGAATTAATTTATGAAAGTCGATCCATGAACCAAAACCCAAGAAAAACAAAAAAATCCCTCAGGTTCAAGTAAACCATACCCAGCGGGTGATATTATGCTACCATTCTACCAGTCACTAAGGCAGAATTTCGGATATAAGATTGTAATTTTTTTAACCCTGAGAAAACGGGGATCCCCCCGTCGAAATGAAACTGAATTACATATTATCCAAAACAAAGTTGTAATTAATCTAGAAGTCAGGTGCACAAACCTAAAAACCCAGGAAAAACAAGCCAAAAATATACCCTCAGGTTCAAGAAATCACCAACAACATATCCAGCATGGGGTGATATTATCCCACCATTCTACCAGTCACTGAGGCAGAATTTCGGACATAAGAGTTGTTATGTTTTTAATCCTGATGAAGACGAGGATCCACCCGTCGAAACGCAAACACTGATTTACATGTTATACCAAAACAAAGTTGTAATTAATTTATGAAAGTCAGATCCACAACCTGAAACCCAAGAAAACAAGCCAAAATATACCCTCAGGTTCAAGAAATCACCAACAATATATATATATATATATATATATATATAAATATATATATATATATATATATATATATATTCAGTGGGAATAACAGGGATCTTCAGTCAGCAAAGTGTTGAACTATGAAAAACTCTTTAATACGATGGACCGAGCTTTCGTTTCATTTTGAAACTTCTTCAGGGGCCTAAAATATGTAAATGACATTATTGTGAAAAAAATAAAAAGAAGGAAGTACTTCAGTAATCTGAGTGGATGATAAATGAACATTAACTTTAAAGAAAAACGTAAAATATGTAAAATTAGTCGGAATGGTGTTATATCTTTGACGTTTCAGTGACATTGAAGGATTTGAAATGACAACCTATGATTAATCGTCAGAAAAATATAAAATATGTAGTGGGTGTGTTGAGAATCATCAGTTTTAATCCATTTGTAGAAGATAACTGTAGATTTTGCTAAGATTTTCGATATCTGTTTTTTGATCATATTTTGATTGGGTTTATTAATTTCAATCATTTCAAGAAATAATCTTTCAGATAAATTTTTTTTTTGAATGTAAAACTTGTGCTTCCTCGAATGATATTTTATGGCCTGTTTCAATAGCATGTAGCTAATGCACATGACTTCTTGTTGAGTCTTATATACTTCGGGGGATAATACGATTATTTAAAGTTCTTGAACTTGTACAATATAGTTGAAATCACAGTTGTTACATGGTATGTTAGACAACATTTGATTTCTTCAAATCTGATGTGGGATCTTTTAACCTCGTATTTAAATTTCCAATAGTCTTGATATTTTTGTGAGATTTTATGTTTCTTTCATTCTTTAATAATTTAATTATATTTTGATAAATTCCTATATTAGGGAAATTTAAAAAAAAAATTATCCTTTCATTGTTTTTTTCTGAATTTTGATTATTTTGTCATCATTATCAATTTGTCATCAGAGGGGGATTGAAAAGGATTTATTAAAAATTTTTTGGGTAAAATTATCTGGGAAAATATTTTAAATTTTAAAATTTTTTTTCAATGAAGGATGAACCAACATCTCGTTCTTTTTTCATGCAAAGAATCAAATTTATTTTCATTCTTTTTGAGTGGAAGGAATGTATCTTTCAGAGTTTGTTGGTTTTATATACCAATCTGTGATTAGTGAATTGTTTTCTCTACGAATTATTCTACAATCTGAAAATGGAATACTTTTATTTTTTTCTAATTCAATTGTGAATTGAAAATTTTTATTGTAGTTATTTACTTTACTTAAAATTTCATCAAATTTATCCATTGGTATTGCACAAATAATATCATCAACAAATTTTTTTAAAAATGGAACTTCAAAGGTCAATTGTGGTAATATTTCTTCGAAAAGGTCATCCATTACATACGAAGCAATGATTGGTGAGATGGTAGCCCCCATAGGTTTTCCCAAGAATTTGTTTGAAAGCAATTTACTCCCAACGAAAAGAAACTAGATTTGAATATGAATTGAATGATTTCAAAAATTTTGTTTGTGAAATATTACAGTGTTCTTCCATTTTACTCCATCTTTTAGTTATACTTTTCAACACTGATTCTATCGGTATGTTACTGAATGAGGAACAACATCTAGGCTATCAAGACATAGCTTTGTGGAAGTTTTTTTTCGTTGATGAATTTAGAAAACTCGAAAGAATCTTTAACATAAAACTTATTTTCAAAGTCATATGCATCTGTAAGGATGTCTGTAATAATTTAGATATTTTGCTATTGGGTGCATCAATAGATGAAAATGGGGTCTGAGTTCCATGATTGGTTTATAAATTTTTGGGTAAACCATAGTATTTTGGTGATACAGAACTGTATATCATACATTTTTTTGCTTCTTCTTCAGTGGTCATTTTTGATTTTTTTAATTCTGAAATAAATTTATTTGCTTTTGTTCAATGGTTGAGGTAGGATCTCTATTTAATTTGGTGTAAGGGTTTTCGTCAATTATGTTATATGGTGTACTACGGCGAGCGCATGCCGTAGCGGTCGCGCAGAGATCTATTTTCAGCGTTAAATCAAAATAATAAATAATGGAGATAGAGTGGTCTTTTTTTTTAAAAAATTTCCTCCTCTTTAAGAATATTTTTTCCGATTTCCACTATCGCTTATAGTTTTTGAGTTATTCCCAAAAAACTGAACCCATTTTTTTTGTTTCTGTTTTTTATTAATAACAGTTGCAATTTTCGTCAGCAAAAAAACAACAAAATTTCTTTCTCAGAATTGCATTCCGAATCGCATGAGCTATTGCTCATATTTTATGAGACTTGAAACTATTTTTCGCAGAAAATTCACTTCTCGGCTAGTCTGTCACGTTCAAATGTCCAAATAAATGACAAAAGGCTTCAGAAAGTGATGTCTAAAATGTTTTATTTACAGCGACTCAATATGCACGAAACGTTCTGGGAATATTCGGTTGTGTCTATGGAAAGGCTATCAAAAACAAGATTTTTTTATGACATTCCAGGGACATACTGAAATTCGCAATCTGCGCTGACATTGGCTGTTCTATAAAAGTTATATTCATGTATGAACAGAACATGGCAGTGGATATTCAATGTCTCAAAATCTCGTACTTTCAACATCTCTGATATGGGGATCCGCCATGTCGCTCACGACTACTACCAAATCATCAATGTTGCAGAAAACCCACATCAAACGAATATTCAAACTACTAATCCACATAAATCTGAAATTGAGCGAGCAATAGGTACAATACAGAACTTTATGTTGAAGAGAGAAACATTCTCAATTGAATATTCCAAACAAATCAACAAAACTTTATGTTCTTCCGACCATGAATGTTGAGCAAATAAAATAAATACAAACGTGGAGATTTCAATAGAAAACACGATGCTTGAATAAATGATGATAACGAAAATGTACAAATGAAGCGAAGATTGCCAAACGACCTGCCCGTTAAAACCGCACCCTGGAAATATCACAAGACAATTAGATGCTATTGTTTAAGTTGGTCTCAGCTCATTTCTGTGCATACAATTGATACCGCCCCTAGTTATAAAAATATTTCGAGGTTAATGCGGTTCTTGATGCCGGTTGCATGTATCCAACCGTCTTAACGGAACTTGGGAAAGAGGAATGATTGAGTGTAAAACATAAATAATAAATACAAAACTAGTAAAAGATATAAACGACGGGAGAACACAGACTAAAAAAAGAATTAAAAGTTCATGACGGAAATGGTATAGAGAGTTTTTGAAGCAAACAAAAAAGCAACATGGAAATAATTTCAATAACAAGGATTATAATATGGGTTCCCGTCGGAAATTTATATGTTTCAGCTACTGATTACCTTCTAGGTAAAATTAGGGCGGAACGAGTTGAACAACCAATCAATCAGCATACAAATGGGGGGGTCAGGTTTCCTTTCGAGTGGGATTTTCGAGAAGTTATTCCGCTCTGAGACATAATAACTGAGGTGAACATCAAGGGCGGGGATAGTAATAATGCAGACAGAAAAAAAAGAAGAAAAAAGAATGCGAATGATGTATCAAATTAGAAAAAAAAATGAAGTGATTTTTATTTTTGTTTAATTAATGAAAGGAATATCGATATTGGCTTTGACAATACTGGCACAGAAGCGAGATAATGCCAGAAAAGACTTTGGGACGAATAAATGCTTTTCGAATTTCGGAGAAGTGGAATGTCTCTCAATACAGTTATAAGTTCAAATTTCCCTCCATGGGTGAACTAGAACTACAATGTTTGTTAAAATAAGTTATCCCCAACCCATTGTCGTCAAAGCAAAAACTAATTCTTTTTGAAGCAAACAATATTGCCTTAGTTTAAACTTGATGACGCCATGAAGTATCATAGTGAATTACTTCGGAAGTTTTATAGTGAACATCATATTAATAGAATAAAATGTTACACCAACCATCATGATTCCTCAAATTCTTCTATTTGGGAAGGAATTACGGGGGAATAGGTCAAGAATTGAGATCACCCAGTATTTTCAGGGAATTTTCACAGGTCTTCAAAACATGGTAAAAACAGTATAGCAATTGAAAATTTTACCGGGAAAGATAATAATAGGAGATAGGGGCCCCGAAGATCCATAAAGAGGGTTAGGGGATATCACTTTTGGAAATTGAAAACTGATATAAAAAATTTTTTTCACCCCAAATAGTAACTGCACACTAATTCAACTTTTAGTAATAAAACCCACTTCTTTTTCGATAAAGTAAAAAAAAAACTCCGTATGCCGGGCATACGAAAAAACATTCAATAAATTTTCTTGAAAAAAGTGGGAACACAACCCTAACCTAATTTTGGCAAACCTTGTTACCCAAGTTGAAAAAAACTAATAAACCCTTCAAGGGACCCTTCGTCCACTCGCAACATTCCGACCCAAACCCAAATTTTTTACGAAAAAAAGGAATACAACTAACGAAAGGCTAACCTTATACCCAAGTTGAAAAACTAATAAACCCTTTTAAAACGACGTTCCTATGCTCGCAAACATTTCTATCAACCAATTTCTTACGTAAAGAAGGAACAAAACCAAACCCTAACTTGATTCCTTTGGGTATCAATTTGAAAGCATGTTAATCAACCTCACAAAGCGACGCCTCGCCCAAACCCAAAAACCCAGGAAAAAGGGAAACAACCAACCTAATTTGGCTAACATTGCTATCAGTTGAATGAAAGAATTAACCTTAAAGCGACGCCGCTGCGCTCCAATCATGTTTTTGGCAGAAAATTTTTTGAAAAATATTGGTCCTTTTTTTCTCGAAGTGAAGTGATGCAATAATCTTCCAATTCACTCTGTTCATCTTCATATGGATGAAATTGTCGGCCTGTTTGGGGGATCGTATAACCCTCCCAGTTAATTTCAAAACTGCCAGTTATAAAAAATTAAATTGCAAAAAAATAATGAGCGAACGAATACCAAATATGCTGCTAACGAACAGAAGGACAATTTGGGAACCCATCTAAAATTTCTAATATTGAAAAAGGGATATTTTTTTAACTTAAAAGGCCAAAAATTTCCCAAAAATGATTTTTTTCCGCTTAAATTTCGATTGCTTGAGTGTTTTATGAGTTTTGGGCAACTGTGATAATTTTGTGATTTTTTCCCAAAAATTTTTTTGGAAAATCGGATTGGCCAATTCACTTGAATAGTTGGAAACGTGGCGTGTCCATAAAACGCCAAGATCAAAGACAATCAACCAGCAATTTTTGATTTTGTTTTAAAAAAATTAAATGAAATGAATGGGATTTTTTCACGACTTTATCGAACAAAGTTTTTTTTGTTTTTAAAATTCAAATTTTTTAAACAGTTTGCTTTCCAAAAGGATATTCATAACCCCCCTTTATGGACCCTTTAGTAGTGTAATTAGAGTTTCCCAAACCCCTGCTTTTCTTATAAGGTTCATTTGGGCTTTTTTCCCCGGCGATGTCCCGGTTAATTTGGGATAAGTTCTTCCGTGGGGAAACCCATTGTTTTTATTCTTTATATCATTTCCTTTAAAGGCCCCAAAAGGGATCTCCCCCTACCCGTCACCAAAACGCCCAAAAAGGCCCCCCTTTTACCGGCCCGGGGACCCTCCCTGCCCCTCCCTTCATAAATCCTTCCCTTTTATCTCCCCTTAATCTTTTCAAACGGCCCCCGCCCGGGCTGTTCCCCTTTACCCTCCTGAAATCCGGACCTCCAAAATTTTTTTTGTCAAAAGGGTCATGGGGTTTAAAAGGATGCTTTGGTATTCTTCAAATTTAAAATACCTAAACCCCAAAAAAATAAATTTTAGGTTTTATTTTTTTTATCGTTTCTTCCCAGATATCTCTACAGTACCTTCCCTTTTAAAAAATAACCAGAACCAATGTTTTTGGGGGGGTGGGTCACATGTTTTTTCCGTTTTCCCGT
Source organism: Gonioctena quinquepunctata (assembly GCA_018342105.1). Taxonomy (NCBI): domain Eukaryota; kingdom Metazoa; phylum Arthropoda; class Insecta; order Coleoptera; family Chrysomelidae; genus Gonioctena; species Gonioctena quinquepunctata. The sequence continues at coordinate 124,398 of JAFIRS010002609.1, read as the reverse complement.
TTAATTCTCTAATTTAATTTTTGATAAAAGGGCCCCAAAACCCAAAACTTCAAAAAAAGTAAATTTTTTTACACCGATTCCGGGGGTTTTATGTTCCTTTTATTTAAACAAATTTTTTTTTAAAATAGTTTAACAAACTGGTAAATTTGCCCTTTTTTTTCGATTCCCTCAACCATTTCAATGAATCATTAATTTATCCCTTTTTGTTTTCGATCTACAAAACGGTTTTATATTTACCTCAAATAACTTCATAGAAATTGATTCATCTCATTAATAATAGAAAAAAAATGATAGATTTTTTAAATTTTCATCCACCGATTTCAAGTTCCAAAAAGTTCAAAAAAGTTTCCCCGTTCAATATGGATTTTGGGGGCTGGTTGGGGGTTTTCATTATCGGAATTTCGGTTTAAAATGCCCCATCGTGGAAAAAAAAAAAAGTTTTTTAGAATCAATTATCTTTCCCCATAGGAAACATCTTCCCTTGCCCCTTTTTAACTTACGTAACCGTTCCCCCAAAGAAATAAACCACGAAATTGCACCCCAGTTTTTCAAAAAAACGGGGGGGGGTAAAAGAGGTCACGATTTTGCCAAAAACCCGAAAGGGTGTGGGAGGAAAAAAAATTTATTAGCAGATAGGAATGCCCTTTAAAAAAAAAAAGATTGGGTGGCAGGGTTTTTGGAGACCCCCAAGCGAGCCCCGAGCGATGGGAAGATACCGCACCCTCAAGGAATTAGAAACGCATATAAAATTTAAAAATTTTGGGGAAAGGAAAATTTTTGATGATTAAAAAAAAAAGGGAAAAACATCCGGAAAAAGAGGTTTGGGAATACAGGGGGGAGTTTTAAAATCCCAATAAAGATTACCGAGTTCAAAATTTAAATACGGGAATGAAATTTTTTAGACACCATTATGGGTTTATCAAAAGTAACGGATACATTCAACCTTTTTCAATAAAAGTAAATGGAAAGCGGGTTGTTAAAAAACCTTTTCCGGTAAAAAAAATTTAAAAAGGTTCATCAAATTTTTTGAATTATCGTTGAAAAAGGCTTTTAATATAGAATGATGATCAAGCCTTTTTGAGGGAAGGGGGGTTTTTTTTTGGGAAGTTGAAACACCCAGAGGCCCTTTTAACCCCCTTATTCAACAGTCCAAAACCAAAGGGACATTTCCAATGACAGTGAAACAATTTCCACTTTTGAGAAGCAGAATAATTTATCGGAATTTTACATCCCGAAAAAAAAAAAACTTCCAAACACCCCCAATTTACCTAACCAAAGAAAAAAAAATAAACATATCAACCTTTATTCAAACCGTTTTCAACAAGGGGATGAAGACCAAGAAAAAATTTTTTTGATTCCCAACCTTTTTCAGATCATTTCTTTGGGGATTAAAACTTTCAGGCTCCTATCATCTAGCTGGCCCCCTCGTCAGGAAAGGTTTCGTGATGGTTTTTTCCACTATTCTTATAAAAACCCCAAATTAGATTCTCATTTGAAATGTTAATCAATCAACGAGGGGGGAAAAACCCCTCCGACCAAAAAACCATGTTGCAGTTAAAATTTTAAAAACAAAAAATTTTCCATTTGTCATATATGCTGTTTAGAGGGTTTTGAACCCCGGGAACAAAAGGGTAAATATCAAGAACATCCCCCCTTTAAAAGGATATTACGTTAAATGCAACATATGATTTTCTATCATCCTAAAACATTTAGAGGCAAATTGTGTACAATGGTTCATTCAAGGCTCAAACAATTTGCTGAAGATGTGCCAAATTTAGCCATTATGCTAAAAAAAAAAGTGCTCATAATCATCTCACAGGGTGTTATAGAGGCCCAAGCCATGAAAGTTTAACATCAACTACAAAGGGTAGTCACACAATGATTCCCCCCAAACAAGACAATATTTATTAAAAAAGACATTAAAAAAAAAATACGGACTCGAATGAGCCGTTTTTCCATATGGCGGTTTCGAATGGGGGGAAAAATATCGATATAGATGTTACGAATATTGCCGACGACTCTGATGTAGGTTATATTTTTTAAAGGGAAAAATATTACGATGCCCACAGAGACTTTTCCCCCAAATTTTTTTTCTCCTGAGTTAAAGGGAAAAAAAAAGCTGATGCATACTTAAAACAAAAAAACCAAATATATTATCCATTAGGGGAATTTGAAACAGTGTTTGGCAAACGGTTTGAAAAAAAAAACAAGTTCAAAAAATCATTAAAAAAAAAACCCCCCCTCATGGTTGAAGCCCCAAAAAAGACCTGAATAAAAATTTTTCGAACTGCTGCTAAAAATAATTTCAAAAAAATTTATTCAAACTCATGAACAATGCAGTTTTCGGAAAAACGATGGAGAACGTTCGAAAATATAGCAACGTTTTTAAAAAAAGGGGATATGGCGCAGAAGTTTTTAAATTTTTCCCAAAGCCAGAATTCAAATCAGTCGTGTTTTTCTTATTGAGAATCAGTGGAATCGAATTGAAAAAAAACGGAAATTTTTTTCCCCAACAAACCATATATGTTGGAATGAGTATTTTTTTAAAAAAAAACTAAATTTTCACTTTTTTCCCCACTATGGTTTTTGATAACAGTTCCCCACGATGTTCCATTCTGTACACGGATCCCGACTCATTAGTTTACAAAAAAAGCACAAAGACGTTTATGAAGTTATCCGTCGATTGTCTTTAAAATATTTTGTCAAGGATCATCCAGAAAAAAAAAACAATATACCCCTCTTTAAAAAAAAAAAAATTTTGGGGGGCCCCTATAAAAGGGGGGGAAAAAAAAAAGGGTTTTGGATAATGTTGGAATTTGTAGGACTGAGATCAAAATTATATGTTTTCCCAAGACTCAAACTTCAAAAAAAGGGACAAAAAAAAACCCGCAGAGATTTAGAAGAGGTGGGGAAGATCAGGAAACAATTGATAATGTTCTGAGAGATAACGGAATCACAAAGAAAGCAAAAGGTGTTAAGAAGTCCGTTTTTAAAAAGAAACATCAAGTTCGAAGACTATGTAGAATGTCTAGAGAACTTCATAAAAAAAAAATGTAAAAAAAAAGTTATTCAAGTGGGAGAAACATGTTGTTTTTTCCCCTTTTATAACAAAAAAAAAAATTTCCCCCCCCCCATAAAAGGACAAGAGATACTTGATTAAGAACTCATATGAAACACTGCCATGGGACATTATTGCATAATGGGGGGGTACTTGATATCCACTCCACATTGTATCATAACACACACTCAAGTGAAAGTTATTTAAATTTTTTTTAGGTTATTTATAGAGAGTAAGTATTATTTTTAAAAGTTTTTCAATAAAGCATGTATTTTCAACTTTTTTATTTCAGAAACATTCTCCAATATGTCGACATTTTAAAAAACCCCAACAAAAATTCCGGGAAAAGTTATTAAATTATTTTTAGGTTATTTATAGAGAGGATTAGTTCTGTTTTTTTTTCAAAAAGCATGTATTTTCAACTATGCCTTTTATTTCAGAAACATTCTCCAATATGTCGACATCTTTCAAACTACAAACACACAATACCAAAAAACACACACGTCCATATAAACTGAAAAACCCCCCATATTCATTATTTGTGCCCTTTGGGGGACACGTCAAAATTTTTTTCCTTACCAAAACAATACAACATTCATAAAGCTCAATATAGTACTTTTCTCATCCATTTGCAATCCAGAGATCAAGTCCAGTAAGTTTTCTTTCTATAAAAACCCCCCCAAAAGTTTTTTTTTGGGGGTCTTGTTTAATTTTTTAATTAACCCCCCTCTAATTCCTTCCTCAATGAACAGATCATGTCGATGTCTGCAAAATTTCCCAAAAATTTATCCCTTTTTATGTTCCAACTTTTCAGTCCCACGAGTCCCCCCCGGGAAATTTTTGGGGGGGGGGCGGGGTAAAACCATACGTTTTCAAAAAATAACCCTAAATTGAAAAAAACCCGCCAAAAATTAAATATACCCCTTTTAAGATATATATATTTTGGGAAAATTTTCCCCCCAAAATTTTTCCCCACATCCGACCTCTGACCATACTTTTAGCATAAAAAATATTGCTTGAGCGTAATTTTTTTATTCCTAGCCTGTTGTAGAAATCTTTTTTTCCCAGGTAAAGAAGTGGAACTGGTTTTTTTGAAACTGTCTAAAAAAACATATGGAAACACTCCTTTCTTTGAAAGCAACCCAGCTGTACCCTGTTGAATTTTTAACTCGACTTGAGAAAAACCCCCGTCCAGATAAGAAGCCAAAGTATCTAGACTAGCCCCCATAAATCTGAAACAAAAAATAAAAAAAAAAATTTATCAAAATTTTTAAATTTTTTTGGAAACTGATGAAAATTTGTTGATAGGAAGTAAATCGATACGTCCTTCTAGTCCTGTAGAAATACCCCATAAAAAAAGTGAGAATCATACCCCAAAAAAACCCGGGAAAACAACTGGTATTGGGGGCTACCCTTTTTTAAATTGATGTTCAACCCCTTTTATGGCTTGGGCCTCTATAACACCCTTGGAATTTGGGGTCGCGTACCTTTTTTTTCGTCTAGCATGAAAGGTTTTCACACATGTGACAAAAAGTGGCCCCCATTGAAAGCAACCTTTTTCCCGTATTGTTGAGGACATTGAATCGGCCCCCTTTCCGTTTCTACATCTTCAGCAAATTTTTGGCCCCCTTTTTTTTAAAAAACCCCCGTACACAAACCCCGCCTCTAAATGATTTTGTAGGGGGGGGTAGAGAATCATCATATTGCAATTAACGTAATATCCTAATTTAGGGACATGTTCTTGATATTTACCCTTATTGTTCCCAGGGTTTCCCCCCTCTAAATCAGCATATATGACAAATGGAACAGATTCTTTGTTTTTTTAAAATTTTTTTTCCAAAAAAGTGTTTGCCTGGTTTCAAAAATTTAAATTCCCCCCTCGTTGATTGATTTAAATCTCATAAAAGAGAATCTTTTAAAAACCGTGTATAAAATAGTGGAAAAAACCTAAAACAGAAGAACTTCTTTTTCCCGGGGGGGGGCCCCCTTTAGATGATAGGAGCCTAGACAAGTTTTTAATCCAAAAAGAAAGTATTTTTTTTCCTTGGTCTTCATCTTCGTTGAAGAATTTTGGGTTTTTGGGGGATCAAAAGGTTGATATGTTTTTCTTTTTTTGTCTTTTGGGGTTTTTTAAATTGGGAGTGTTTGGAAGTTTTTCTTTTTTTTTTTAGTATGTAAATATTCACTGATAAATTATTCTGCTTTCAAAACGTGGGTTTTTTTTCACTGCCCTTGGAAACTGAACCCCTTTTTGATTGAGGACCTTTTTTAATGGGGTTAAAGAGGTTCTTTTGATGTTTTTTTCCCCTTTTTAAATAAAACCCGATGCCCAAAAACAGGTTTTTTTTATCATTCTTTTTTTTTAACACAAGCCCCCTTTAGCTTGATAGATTCGGGTAGGTTTTTCGATGAACCCCCTTTTTTGGGGGGGAATTTGTTTATATTCAATTTTTTGGGTTTAAAGACTTCTTCATAGTCCAAACCCCCCCCCATTTACTTGAAATTCATCGAAATCGGTCAGAATGTTATCCGTTACATTTGTGATAAACCACTTAGTCGAGTTGGTGTCTCGATAAATAGGTTCATTCTTCGTATTCAAATATTTGAACTCGGTACTATCTTCATTGCCTTGATTTGTAGAGAACTCTCCACAAAACACTGTATTCACTTTAACAGCCTCATATTTTTTCAGGATGTTTCGTATACGCCGTTTGAAAAATATTTTGCAATCATCTAAGAATTGCTTCGAAAGCTGCTGCGGTATCTTCCCATCGAACTCGGTGCTCAGCTGTGAGAATACTCAATGGCAAGCCTCTGCCTGTGACACGCAATGCTTTGAAATTTTGTTTGAAGGATTTACATTGTCCTATAGCTGCTAATAAATGGTGTTTTCCTCCAGTAGCATCCACACGTTTCAGGCATTTGTGCAAAATCGTGACACTCTATTGCACCCCTGACCCCAAGTTCTATTGCTGAACAACTGGGTGCAACTTGACTCTGTCCAGTTGCTCTTGAATTTTCGTAGGTATTCTGCTGCAGATGACATTTTGAATTCAATTTGTGATGATTATATAAGAGCAAGGAGCAAGATGTTTCGTAAGGAGAGACTGATGAATAATGATTCTAGAAGTACTTTTGTTTTTATATCCACGATCGGCATGATCTTGAATCGAAGATTCACGATAATGAACACCTGCAGACCTTAGATTCCCGAACATCCTTATATTGAACTTGTGCAAACTTGTTTGAACTTGTTGAGACTTGTTCTTGAAATCATGGTGGATGAGAACATTATAAATCATGTCATATTTTCTATTGCATGTGGATAAGTGATTGATGAATGCAATACTACGAAGTTATTTTGAGGATAAATATAGTATAACTCGTTTTGTAGATCTGAAAACAAAAGGGTCATGAAATTAATGATCCATTGAAATGGTTGTTGGAATCTGAAGCATAACAACCGGTACAAAACAGGTGAAGAAGCAGAACTCACACATAGTTCTGGTTGAACTATATTAAAAAAATTATTATCATCAATATAAAGCGAACTATCAAAACCCCGGAACTCGAGTGTAGAAAAGTTTACTGAGATTATTTGGATATGATTTGGTTTGGTGACCTTGGTATCGAATAATATAATCAGAGATATCTGAACGAGAGCAAACGGTCAAAATATGTGACCCACCTCTCCAAGAGACTCAGTTTGTTCTGGTTAGGTATTGTTAATATGGAAGGATACTAGTAGAGATATCTAAACGAAAGCAAACGATCAAAACATATAACCCAACTCTCCAAGAGATTCAGTTAGTTTTGGTTAGGTATTGTTAATATTGAAGAATACTACTAGAGACATCACGGGTGGACACGCATGATCACGCAGGCCGACTGGACAAGGATGTCACGCGAATGATCGCGAACGGTCACGAGGATGATCATGGACGGTCACGGATATTCACGGATGGTCATAAGTGGTAACGGGTAGTCACAGACATGGACCGACTGGACAAAGATGCTCACGAGGATGATCGCGAAGGGTAACGGATGTTCATGAATGGTCATGAGTGGTCATGAATGGTCACGCGGGCCGACTGGACAAGGACGGTCACGGTTGTGGCTGTCTTGGTGAGCAGGTATTTGAGGTGGAAGAGATACACTTCTGGAGAACACCTTGATAGGAAATGTAGTGATGAAGTCAATAAAAGACAATCGAGAAATATATACACCATCTATGGAAGAACTTATCTCCGAATATACCTGGACATCATAGCCGCGGGACCAAAAGTACCCAAATGAACCTTCATAAGAAAAAGCATGGGATTTTGGGGTAGAACTCTCATAGTTACACTACTCCTTCGGGGGCCCATATCTCCTAAAATTATCTTTTCCGCGCTAAATTTTCGATTGCTATACTTTTTTATCGCCTTCTGAAGCGCCTGTGAAAATTTCGTGAAGATACTGGGTGATCTCATTTTTTCGACCTTTACCGAATTACAGTAAATCATGAATACTTCAGCTTGTATCCGTTTGCCTGGAAAAATTACCTATAATAATCAGATATCTAATCATTCAGATGCTCCACCTACCTACAAAGAATCAGATGCAATTGCCGTTACCTTTGGGTGAATTGGCGGGGTTGGAGTACCAAGGTGACTTCGCGAATACTCAGGAAAATCAAGACATTCAACAGAATTCAATCTAGAGATCGGCCCACCTTCTGATAGGCGTAATTGCGAGAACGATAACGTTGGTAACAACATTAGGAGCTTATCATCCAACTTGACTGTATGAATTCAAGTGTAAATATTTCTGAAGAAATTTCACCTTTGAGATTAGCAGACGTAGCCGATAGAATACAAGCGGGGAATTGCAAAGATAGGGTTAAAGCCTGTTGGCTCCTGAAAAAAGTTAAAGAAATGGTGCATTTGGAATCGGGGCGGGGGATATTTATGAACCAAGGACTTGTTCGGTTGATAACAGTTCGGACACTAATGGTCATTGAGTAAGCATCGTTAGGCGTCCTACAAGAGGTTGGTTTAAAATGGATCAGAAGATGAATAGCGAAGATTTGTCTTCAATGCAACCTTAACATTCTTAATGTCGAGTTAAGTGGTTTTTGCCTTTTTGCATCCGTATCTGAAATCGTATTACCGTACCAATACACTCCTGACATATCTTCCCAGATGCATCCAGCTATGGATTCTAGATCAAGTTACGTCCAGGTACATGAATAAGTGGCGGTGAGGCTGTGACTCTATTTGTCAGATGAGGCAGTGAGAAACTTGCACTGTTCGATGAGATCAGGATATCGAGTTCTTGGAACTATGGCGACTCATTGCACATGGAGACTCCACCATTTCCCATGTGGATTCTTGTCTCATGTCTTGTGGGGCACTAGTACACAATGAAAATATGAGTGCCCGACTAGCGAAATTCAGAGAGTCCAGAAAGTATCACTATAATGGGCATAAATGAACCCCGTTATGCAATGAAATGACAGACATTTTGCAATGAAGGAGCAGGCTGTTCATCGATTCACGCCATTTATTAGTTGAAAACCAACTGAGATACTTCTAGATCCCTTTTGCTTTGAAAAATAATGTGTTTGTTTTCAGTTTCAGCAGGTGCAATATCGAGCGATATATTTTTCTTGAGAAATGTATACCGAAAGAACGATGTTGATGAATAAAGAACCAAATTAATATGGATTTTGACAGATATTCCAGAAAACAATGGCAATTTGGTGAGCTAATTCAAATTTTAATTTCAATATGAGTTCACCCTATGATCAATAACATAAGAAAATAGTTCTGTTCGCAAACATAATGAGAATTTCAATCTGATAAGTTTGGTAATCCAATAACAATTTATTTCAAAGGTTGGTTGGGAATGGGATCGATATAAAGTCGAAGAAGTAACTATTGTTTTTTTGCCTACGTTTCGAATTCATTCGAATGCATCCTCAGAATGCTGTAATAATAGATGGACTCGCCGTGATGTATTATCATGAATCCGAGAAAATACTATACTCGCATAAATAACTCAAAAGGTATCCACCAAAAGTAGTTCTTTCCGTGGTAAAAATATTTTGAAATTGTAGAACATAATTGGACCCTAATATATTCACAATAACGATAATCGACGAGACAATAGTTTACTTTCTCAACAATGACAAACAAATAATCTGAATGAATAGAAAATAAACACAATAGGTGATTATAAAAACAGTAATAGTGATAATGAATCAATTGGGCATTTCACTAATTGAAATGAAAAAGGCGGAATTCGATTCAACTATGTCCCTTGTGGTATTAACACTATTTTATTGGGGAATTTGATTAATTTCACACAAAAGCCTTTTGGATAGATATAGTTGTACATCAAAAACAACAGGATTAGTTAAATCATAATTATGATTGTTTCTCCTAGCATGCTGAACTTGGACAGTGAGATTTGTTGATGTTTCCTTCAAACATCTTTCTGTTTGACCTACATAACAATTATTATCATTACGATTATAATTTGAAGATTTTTCTATAATTCTAGTTATTGAATTTATATTTTTTCACAGGGTTTAATCGATGAAAATTAGGAATTTGAAGACTATTACTATTCTACCCAGGACGAAGATTATGAGCCCAGCTTCTTCAATGAATCTGTTGACAATTTTATTCCAGTAAGAAATAGAATTACCGAAAACTGGAGAAAAGTAGCATACAACAGTAATGTAAGGAGCGTTCTAAAAAAAGAGAGAAAAAGAAAATATGGAGGAGAGAATAATGGGAAAAAAGGAGCAAAAACAAGTAACGAACAATATTATTCGGCAAAAAAAACTCATTGCAACCGAAATAATTTTCAGAATGTGAGTTTATGTATCATCAAGAATTGTATTTAGGAGGAGCTTGGGGGACTATAACGTTCAAACAACCTACTTGTTTACAAGGGTTATAGAAAAAAAAATATATAACTGTCAGAAATCCAGATAGGAGACAGTATTCCATCAACAGGAAAGTACTTTGTGGAGATTTGTGTAATGAAACACTGCGAATCCAAAGGAAAATTTTTTTAATAGACATCAATAAAAAAATACGATGATACCACACATTTCAAAGATCAGTAGAAGAGCGAACAAGAGTATACTAGGAGTCTGTCAGGAAATTCACCAAGATCAATGTCACGTTAATACCAATTTAGTGAAAAGTGGCAGTCCACTGGCGATAAAGTCAAGGCAAATTATAAAAAGTTATTTGGATCGAGATAATTATTAGATAACAATTGATTGATTATGATTACAATTCATTGAGACATAAATTGATAAATCATATGTCTATAGGCAAGCAATGGAGTTCGATCCACTACGAAGTCCGAGCATGAAGGATTAAAGATTTTTCGTGATTTGATGATGAAACATATATTGCCTGATCGGACAACAATAATAAAATCATGTTACCTCATGAATTAAAAAATAAACTGCAGGACATATTAGAGAATATAAAATACATATCACTTACTACGAATATCTGGACATCGTTGTCCAATGGGGAAATTATATCTTTTACCCACCATTTGATATCATTGATTTGGGGCCTGTATTTATTCAGATGAACGTCACGGATCATATTTTTATGATTTATTATACTCTTCAAATAAATACGTTTGTAAAATTTCGAGATCCATCATGTTGAGTTTTGTAACAATGTCTTTACTTTTGAATATAATGATTGTCATCCAATTTTTCAGCGCTTTTGAACTGTCAGTACCTTTAGACTTATACAATCGATTGATTATTCCACGTATTTATAGAAAATAATTATTTTCTATAAATACGTGGAAAATATGGGCAAAAATCATTCTACTTCTCCTTAAAATGTTAGATTTCAGGTAACACCATACTTTATAAATGAATTAAGAAGTATTTAGAACATGGTGTTTCCTAAATCGAAAAGTAGAATAATTACGTGTGGTATTTTTCAACACATTGATTCTGATCTTATAAAAATATATAAATAGTACATTTGTGTCATCTGAAAAAGAATTCTGTGTAAGGTAGGTGATTCTAGGTTGATTGAATGATATCAAATTCCAAGCATTCGATTGCATAAGATGATTTTTAGGAAATGAATTATTAACAATAAATAGAAAGAATATAGAAATAATATAACTCGAAAAAAAATGGATTTTCAAAAGAAGTTCTATGACTCTTTAAAAGATGTGGAAAATAGTGGAACAAAAATTAAGTGACGGAAATGGTAAAAAAAAAATGAATATCTATTCTTACAGCAGCTTCTTTGTCTTAGGCTGTATAGATGTTAATAAAGATTTATTAAAGCAATTGTATAGTGAATTTCATATATCATTCCAGAAATGGAAAAATAACAATGACAAAAATTAACGTTAGTGATGATAGTCAATGATAACCATATTCCCTTTGTAGAGTTTTCTCCATCTACATTCGAGTATTATTTTCGATCAGTTTTTTTTTCTATGGACAAAAATGTGAAAAAAAAACTTACGTTCCATGTAGTCAGGTAGTCATAATAACTGGTGAAACCATTGTAATATCCGAAATGATGATCAAATCCTCTGAAAGTTGGAGTTTCGTTCCATCTCGAATATCCCATCTGCCATTTTCCAACCAAATGTGTGGAGTATCCTAAGTCCTAGAAGCATTAAATATGCCGTAGTACAAATGTCACAATTCTATTCATTGATATTGGATCAAATCAATTAAAAACTTTTGAAGCTTTCCATATTCATCCGGAATAATTTTTTACAGGTATTCTGACTACTTGATGGCGTGTTACAATGACTCGTGGGTGGTTGACATCTGCTTTCCTGGAGTTGTTATGAATAGATTGTGTTTTCATCTCAGATAAAAATTGAGTTTTTATGGTCATAACATTATTCAGTTTTAGATTATCAACATGGGACTAGAGAAACATTCAAAATATTTTATGGTTTCATTTTGTTGGATGAATCTTGATTTTCTTGCCATTATGAAGAATTATATCGACATATTACGAAACAAACGAGACGGATAATCAATGAAATATATGGATGAAAAAATTATATGAGCTATTCATTTCTGGTAAACGCTGTTGAGGTACTTTTTGGAAACTGTTTTCGAAAGAATTTTGGGGATTCAGTCAAAAAATTTGGAGAAATAATACTATCAACTGTGCTTTTCCAGAAAGAAACATCTATCAACCGAATTATCCCCCAGCAAATTTTCAGAACTGCCAATCAAGACCACAATTTCAAAATTTTCATTCAAGACCCTAACTTAGTAAAACGAATAATGGGGCACCAGGGTCCTCCCATTACTCCAACGGTTCCCTCGGAACCTCTGAAAATGGGGGAAAATGGAGTAACCCAAAGTTCTAGCGTCGATATCATTGCAATCGACATCTCGCCTGTCGACTGATATCGTCGAAACTCCCTTTCCTTTAACACCATTAACACCCAAGGAAGCACGACGCATCGACGGATAGTCTACCAACTTCGTCTATGGACAGGGGAAAAAGATTGTGTCTGAAGTCTACTCGAAACGACCGTCGAAGAAGTATCATGCTTCCCAAGTGATATTGAGATAAGTTCATCTTCTTCTATCGCCACTAGTGGTGGGTGTAAAAAAGTTCACTCATCGCTGGACGTAGACACGAAGAAGCCCTCGCAGCTTATCTTGCCCCCAAAAGTTATAATTTCCACTCTCCCTCAACAGGGTCCAGTCCGAGAAAAAACACCTCTTTCTTCAAAGCCATTCAAATTGAATTAGAGGGACCCAACTCCACTGTCGTCTTTCGAAGAAATTTTGGAATTAATAGCATTCCCGCAAGTACAAAGTAGTTGGTGTGATATGTGAAAAATAGCATTATCAGAGGTCATGCTGAATTAGAAGTTTGACTGTGGATCATCACCACTATTCCAAATTTCAACAAACCTGGTATTCTGAAACCATAAGTGCCATAGGTGCACCAGAGGTAGACCAACTTTGGGAACATCATTCTGAACCCAGAGGATGTAAAGAGATTCAGCTGAAAAAATTGCTAATTTTTATCCGATGAATTTTTTTACTACTTTTTTCCGAACACTATTGTCATGTGTGCCAATTTTTATATGATTTACAGTCACTCAGACATGCGTACTCTCAAATACATTGAAGATAAAGTGGAAAATGTAGCAGATCACTGGTATAGGAATAATCTTCTCTGATTGAACAGAAATAAAATAGAATGATTTTTTCGCAAATCACACATTATCAAAGGAATCACCTTGGATGATAACCTCAACTGGTCCGCACATATAGATGAACTGTGCATAAAAATATCCAGATACACTTATGTTTCGCAATAAATCTAAATCACAAAATTGCACAAGTAACCCCTTCACCACACTTATTCACTTCACGCTTATATGCGCATTTCGATAACTAAGTTATCATCATCAGTAGGTTAACTACACTTTTCTTCTTAGTGTAGTTGATGATGATAACTAAGTTATCGAAATGGTCATCGGATATCATTCCTAAAACGATGAACAAAAAATACAAAGACCACAAACCAATCTTTCCTCTATTTACGAATCTTTACCTTACTTTGGCACTATTTCAAAATATGATGTAAATGTGTCGAAACGACGTTCTTCCTTTTCTATTACAAAAATGAAAAGTGGAATGAGTTATTATGTGGAGATTGTCCGACTAGATATATTGGAAAAACTATCAGACCTCTAAACTCTTATAAAAGAGAGCGTGTAGCCAGACCTGAGAAATCTAATTTCGGTCCCCACATTAGATTCAATAATCACAACTTTCAACCAACATCCAACAGCAAAATATTACAGAATATATCAGACTATAACACATGTTCATATACTTCTGGAAATCCCAAGAAGATTAACCATCTTTTATTTCAATTTATCAGAACTTGTCTTCCATATAGTCAATTATTTTTCATGTACCTAATTTCATTTTAACTTACACGTCAATATCAGTTAAAATTAATTTCACTATAACCATTAAGTTAGCCATTTGTATATAGACAGTCATTGATATTTCACATGAAAGTATGAAATGATTGAATACCTTCAAACAATAAATTGCATAATAAAATTCCAGAATATATCTATTAGAAGTATGATAAACATATACACAATTTCATTTAGTTTGATAGAATAACCCAATAAACAATTTTTTATTTCTACCAACTTAAATATATATCAATTCTAGAAGACTGTATTAACCAAGTTTTGTTTTTTTTTTAAAGTGGAGAATTAATTAGTATGCAAGTTTTGAACATTCTTGCTATATCGAGAGGGTTAATCTTGTAATATGTCTGTGCTCGATTAGTTTTGCTTTCAGATTTCTGCGCTGGTGTATAAGCAGTGTTAATGGAAATATTTGACGGATATCCATTATTTTGGCTTCGTTATATAACACATCACTTGGTAGGGGAATTATTTTTTCAATATAATATTCAAAATCCACTTTTGCAGTATTTATGAATTATTTGAATAATATTTAGTGATCCCGCGCCAAGCGATGATACCACAGATGTGTTTATACCAGTGCATAATTAATTATTTTACGATGTTTCAGGTCAAGTATGTTTTCTGAGTACTTGAACTTACAAACTAAATATCTGAGTTTTTTGTTAAATTGCTGACATGTGCATTCCATTTGAAAGTTCTGTCCTACCTAAATATGATTCCTAAATATTTTATCGTAATACCTAAATATGCTATCGTTCCCGAGGATTTTATTTGAATTTCAGCATCGTCCGTTTTAATATTCATAATATAATAATCCGTTAAATTCGTTTTCAACATTACAGAAAAAGTGTTGATGGTGACGAACGCCGAAAGTACTCAGCTTGAAAATATACATATTTATATTTCCTTCAATCAATCAATCAAAACAAACTTTATTTCCCAAGTTATTAACTTAGTGACAAAGCAATACTTATAAATATAAAAATAAATAAAAATTTACAATTACACACATAGATATCACTAAAGATTTACTAGAATACATAGAAGCACAATATTCAATGTAAAAATAGAGGGAAAAAACGGGATACGAAAACAACATATTAATGACAAAGTTCGGTTAAAGTAGTACGAATAGATACAAACGAAAGATTAATAAGACTTTATGAAATTAAACTAGAACAAATTGACACTGTAATATTCCTGCAGGCTGTAGTATGTTTTTTTAACAGTTCATTTTTGACTGTTTTCCGAAATATTGATGCATTCACTATATTTTTCAAGAGAGTAGGTGAGTGATTGTACATTTTTCCTAATATTGAGCTTTACAAAAGTACCGAATTGCTATTTTTGTAATACAAATACCGAATTCATCAATTGGGTGTTGCAGAACCCCCAAAAGACAATGCCATACCTCAGGTGAGATTCAATAAGTTAGAAATAAGCCCTTCTGGCTGTAACCCTGTAACGGACCCAAGTTCCCTAGTTATGATTCTGATGGCGTAGCAGCCTGACGCAAGTTTTTTGTTTAGATTCCTTATGTGTTCCTCAAATTTTAGCTTGTCATCAAGATAAATGCCCAAAAAGTACTTGGTTTATTTGTCACAGTGTGATTGCCAAGAGATAAGTTGTTATTGTTGAACTTGAAGGGTCAATATGTTTGTTTTATCTACATTGAAACTAAGTAAGTTGGAATCAAACCACCGTTTGACTTTTTCCAAGTCAGTCCGGATATTTTCTTTCAAAAAGATCAACATTATGCCCACGCCAGAACAATGTGGTAATCATCTGCGAACATCGTGAAATTTCCTTTAATATATAGGTTAGTGAGATCATTCAAATGAATGAGAAAAAGAATTGGACCGAGTACTAATCCCTGAGGAACACCATAAGTAAGACTGTGTAGATCTTAAAATTTATTTTGCCATTTAACCATCTGCACTCTGTTAGAGAGAAATGATTCTGTCCATTTATTTGCTACACCTCTGAAGCCATAGCAGTTCAGCTTCTAGGGCAGTATTTCGTGATTGACGCAACCAGAGCTCCAACAGCTTCACTTTCATTTAAACTTGTGTACACTTCGTTCAACAGATTGAAGATCGCATCATTGGTGCATTTACTTGTTTGAAATCCAAATTGGGAAGAGGACAAAATGTTGTGTTTATTAAGGAACGCCAGTAGCCTTTTCTAACTAAGTTCTCGATAATTTTCGAGAGAATTGAAAGTAATGTAATGGGTCTGAAGTTTGAAGGATCATTGAGCGGACCACCTTTATGCAGTGTAATAATGATGGCAGTTTTCTGACAGGATGGAAATACACCTGTTTCAAATGATGTGTTGATTGCTTCCACTAAGACATGAAATGCTTCATCTGGTAGATTTAGTAACGTTGACGCCGATATTTCATCTACCCCACAAGATTTTTTTTTTCACGTCAGTCAAAATAAGTTCAACTTCATCCATATCGGTATTACTCATGTAGAAACTATTTGGTAATAATAAACCCTGGATATATTGCAGGAAGTCATTCAGAGGTGCTATCTCTGAGGTCAATGTTTCTGCTATAGTGCAATACAATTTATTGAGAGTAATATCGATATCATTGGGAAGTCTAGTATATTTGCCCCAGGTTGTTGATTTTGGACCAGTTTTCTCTAATTTTATTATCTACATTGTCTATCTTATTTCTATAATACTCTTTGCACAGATTTGTAAATGTATATATTTCTTGAGATAACTTAGAAATACTCATTGTTGGTGTGTTTACCAATCGTTCTCAAGGATCTCAGATTAGCAGCTGATACTTTTATTCCCATGGAAATCCACGGTTTTTTCGTTCTTAACCTTTATTTTCTGTAACGGGAAACAAGTTTCAAATATAATCAAAAGAGTTTCATAAAATTAGTTAGTTAGTTCTTGAAGATAAATCCCTGAATTTGCCAAATTCGCTTTAGTGAAAATTCTACCATACCTATTACTCTTTTTGCGCTTTCATTTATAGGAAAACTTGTAAATATAGCCTAACGGTCAGAGAGGCCCGCAGGAATCATAGTGCAGTCAATGTCATCATCATTGAAGTTAGAGCAAACATAATCTATATATTGTCAACTGAAAATTTTAGGGATGAATTAACACTGTGTTTCTTGAATCTAGATATACTATTTTGAATTGTTTGTTTATAAAATCATCAAGAGGATCCTTGCATCCAGATATAAGCAAAATATTGTTGGTTTTGCTCAGTGATATAATCTGTTTTAGTGCTACATTTAGACTATTATTGTTGCTTATATTTTGAGTATTGAATAATAATATTACATAATCATCATGACAATACTGAATTGAATTCTGAAAAATGTTTTTTGTTGAGACAGCAAGTTCATAATTTGGATGTATAATCTCTTCTATTACATAATTCTCCCTGCCAATAGATTTGGATAGCGCGCTAGAAAAATGAATTGCTTTGATTGACAAATAGAGAGTCAGGTAGGATTGAAAAAGTGGAATTCCTTATTACATTCACCGGTTTTAGGTAAGATTCCACCTGACGCATCATTCAGTAATGGAAAAATTATTAATGCAATTGGTTTTTCTAAGATGGATATTTCAATAAAATGAACAAGAGGTTACTTTGCTCCTTTACTTTGACAGTTTGATGATGACAGCCGATTATGAAGAAAGGGGGCAATCACCGATTCATCTTGAAATCGAACCTATTCCAAGACCAACTAATGAGCATAATATTTCTAATAACAAAACATCACTTATGTATGTAAATGAATAGGTCTAAAGCAATTGATATTTTTGAAGGTATCTGTACGCAAATCAAGAAGACTGTTTTAGGATTATACAATAAGTGACTCTGGTAAGTATTCTATTCCCACGAAAATTATGACGCTAGTTAGTGAACAACATAGTAAAAACAAAAAGATATACTGAATGAATGGCATAAAATTATATCCTTTGTCAAAAACGATCACATACCGTCTAATGGAGAAAAGCAACATACAAAGCCGTGACGGAAATGTATACCGTAACAAAAAAACGGTATTGGAACACCACGAAATGTGGCGTATATGATAAACAATAGCCTGATGGACAGAAAATCAACATGCACGCATCTTGAATAAATATAAAAATGGGCAAAACGCAAAATTTTACCCAAAAAAAAAACAGAAGCATATATAAACAGTATAAACAGAAGCCAAGGAAGATTCCAATGCCTTTATAAGCTTGATGATGAGAGAAAATAGATTCAATAAGGTTCAATTTGATAAAATACAATATTTCTCTAGGAATATATTCCCCTTTTGGGAATATACATCTTTGTATCTCTTAAAATGTAAATAAAGCATATTATTCAGTATCCTCTCAACCGTCGTTCAGTGGACATCGCGTTTCGGCCGAATAGATCGATAGAGCAGTGCGTATAAAATCAATAAATTTATAGATTCCGAAGAGGAAACCAAAAGTGTACATACTGAATCAGTGAACATGTCAGAAGAACTCCCCTTGATAAAAGGGGAAATATTACTACAGGTACCCCGAAGGATAATACACCACAATCCCAATAAAATTGCAGCTTAAATGGATTAGAGTCTACTGATAAGGCAGCCTCTACAAAAAAAATAAGTGATTCCATTGAGCAAAAAAATAAGGTCTTCAATCTACAAAAACCAAATTCATATTCGGACGTTGTATATGTATTTATCGAAAACATCAATGTATATAGGTAAACTTCATCCAATGTCCGTAGGTCATATATTGCATAAGAAACTACGCATTCAAAACATCGACAGGGTTGGCAAAAATATAATTCGTGCTCAAAGGAAAACTATTCGTGATGCTAACAACTTAGTCAATAACAAATAACTCAAAAATGAAAACCTCAGAGTCATACTGTATTCGATGAACAATACCTTTTTAGCAATTTTTGTGCTCGGCTACTATTACTGAAGTACATAGGGTGGAACGTAGAATTATCAACAACGGCGAAAGTGTTCTAATTCCCAGACGAATTGTCATCCTTACATTTGAAGGGAATATGTTACCGGATTTAATTATTATCAATTCAGTGGCATGTAGAGTGGAGCCTTACATATATAAAGTTACGCAAGGTGCCTCAGATACGGACTTGTTGCCAAACAATGCCGCAGTACAGAAATTTTTTTCACAACTTTTCAGAAAATTATTAGTGGAGTCGAATTATTTGAAGAACTCGCTTCCATAGACCTTGATGAAATAAAAAAAAATTGTGAACAGTCAAGAACAACACATGAACGATATGGACGAATACCGAAAAACTGAATATAATTAAATGGGACGCTCGTTCTGCTGTAAGCAATGAAAATAGTCTTATCAAAACCTTATCAGATATGAAGGTTGACATCGCACTTTTGTCCGAAACATGGAGAACCAAAATATCCAGAACAGGTTCAAAATCTGCTGTAGACTTGACAATGGCTTCACCCGTCATAGCCAAGGAAATTAGTTGGCATGTTTCACCAGATACGCTTGGCCCAGATCCCTTCGTTATCCGAATGAAGCTTGCTTTTTCACAACAACAAAAACCTCTCACTATACTCCCAAGAACAAAATGACAAAAAAAGGGTGACTGGCAGGAGAATGAGTCAGCCTCCGAAAGATTCTTTGTTAAAAACTCACCGCCCTATGGGGGTCTCAACTAAAAATATCACAGCACTTCTCAACAGGATTAGAAACCGCTGGCTCCTCTTAGAGCCCTATAAAAAATATTTGTAACTGGTAAACACCTCCCTGCTTCTCTGGTGGGACAATGAGTGCAATAATACTTTTAACCGTAGAAAACAAACAATAGAATTATACATCCACCAAATTACCTCCCTGTCAAAAAAGATATTTCGAAAACAAAGAGGTTTCTCAAACTTAAACCTAGAACATATTGGGTAAATTACTGCAGTAACCCGAATAAGCACACTCCCTCCAAAGTCCTGTGGCAACAAGCGAAAGTAACGCAAAGAACCCCCTGGAACACCAGATGTGATACATTTGATAGAATAGACAATGTCTCTAATAAATTGGCATCTAGTTTTGTTTTCTAAGACCTCATCGAAGATAATCCCATTTCTAATTAGATCCTCGATTCTTCCATCACATACAACGAGTTTACTTTTGCCATGAAAAATACTAGAAATACATCACCCGGATTCGATCAAGTAACATATATGTCCACCAACGCCACGTTGTTCCTTATTGAAATATATAATGATGTATGGTTACGTAATGGAGACATACATGACTCGAAAGTTTCAGTAATAATACCCATTCTCAAGCCAGAAAATGATCCTAACCACCTCGACTCATATCGACCCATATCTTTGTTATCCGCCATATTCTAAACAGAGTAATACATTATATCCACCTCACCAATTTGGATTCATTAAAGGTCTAGTCCAATCCACGCAGTCTCAAGCCTCGTCACTGAATTTCAAATCTGTTTGTCAAAAAATAATGAGTATATAGGAGCCGCATTCCTTGACATCGAAGGAGCCTATGACTCCGTTGATATATTATTACTGTAAGACTTCCTAAGGAATATTTCGCTACCATCCAGAATATGTAACTTACTTTATAGACTCTTCTCATGTAGAACCATATATGTTAGAAAAAAAAATAACTCGCTGACAGGACCTCGCATAGTTTCGAAAGGGTTGCCCCAGGGATCTGTACTCTCCTCCATATTATTCAATATCTTCACCACAAATCTACCCAAAACAACTTAGGTTACAAAATTATCCAGTACTTCGTGATCTTCATTACTCAAAACAAATTTTAAAACTACCTAGCTGATTTGAAAGTCTCCATCAGCTCCATGTCGAATCAGTTGGATTAATTGGGTCTTAGCTTAACGCCAGAAGGGTTGACGGTGCCATTTTTCATACGACATAATCTGCCACCAAATGATAAAATAATTGTAAATAACAGGATCATTCCCTTCACAAATGCTGTTACATGTCTTGGTATGATTCTTGTCAAAATATTATCATGGAAACCATTCATAGATAGGTCGTAATTAAGATGTCTAGAAACCCTGGTGTATGCACTCATATCTGAAAATGTGTGGGATCAAACGTGCGACAATATGGCCTGCTTGATTTCTTAGATGGCGACCTGATTCGAATGATTGTTGAGTAGATGTCAATACCAAAGAGCAACTCTCCTAAGAAATGTATTCGGACAATGTTCGGTCCGCTCCGAAAACGTCAAAGATGTGGAAGAAGTAGATTTTCGCAATTCGGTCATTGTTGTCATTGTCTTCAATCATTCGGGCAGACAGCGACAAACAGTTCAGTTTTCTTCACTTTATTACTACATCCATTGTCTAAGCTTCGGCTTTTCGCTCCTCGGTGTCGCCGCCGTTACAACGAAGCAAGATTTTATTTTAGGTTATATTTAATATTTATCTTTGATTACGACGAAAATGGCATAAAAAGACACTGTCGGCCTAGACTTTGATTCTTGTTTGCTTTTGGCGTTTGGCTTGTTCAATTGTGGCGTTAGAAAATCAAGAATTCCGTTTTTATTTTCGAATTATACATTTATTCAAAATGAAGTGCATGGTTCCATCTTGTGAAACTGAATTTTTTAAAAGGAAAACAGGTTGGCCCCTTGACAGTTATTGGCCTGTAATATTCAGAATGAGTTTAATATGCGTCGCTCAAACATGTTCCAAGCAATTAAATGATTTTGCATAGTGTGAAGTGTACTTTAGCATAATAAATATTTCCCGCGGAACAGAGCCCTTCAGTTGTCATGTAATGGCGGATACCAAAACAAGATACTTGATTGCTCGGTTGATTTTTACAGTTTAACTCAAAACAGGTAAGTGATGAGCTAATTCATTTCCATATATAAATAAAAAAATAAGCATAACGTTGACTAATATTAGTATGTAGGCTTTTGTGTAGGGTTCAATACGATTTTCGCCATGTAAAATCTATAAACAATGCTTTTAACCTAAAATTTTTGAGGGCCAATTACTGTCTTTACAAAATTCGCGCATAACACAGTTATTGGCAATCATGCCAATAACTGTCATTTTTGTTCAAAACTCAAATATAATATTTGCATGCGAATTTTAGTAAACCTGATACCGAAAAAGATAAATTCAGAACTAAATTCTTCATATTCTATCCAGTTGTTGGCCCCGGGTCAATAACTGTCAGGTGAGGTGGTCAAGTTATAGTTATTGATACTTTCTTTTTCAGAATGCCAAAGACAGCAAACCAAGAGAGTTATAGAAAAAAATATTCGGAGGAGAGTTTGATTGCAGCAATTAAAGAAGTCGATGATGGAATGCCCAAAAGGGAGGCATGTAGAAAATATAAGATTCCGAGAGCAACTTTACAATTTAGACTCTCAGAAAAATTCACGAAATCATCTCATGGTCCTTCGCCGATCCTTACCACCCATGAAGAGGCCATATCAGTTAAATGGATGGAGGACTGCCAAAGAAAAGGGTTCCCCGAAGGAGAGAAGATATTCAAATATCTGTCAACAATTTTTAGATGATTCGCCTCGTGAGAATCCATTTAAAAATAATCTACCTGGTGATGGGTGGTACAAGGCTTTCATGAAAAGGCATCCTGACTTGACTACAAGAAAATCCGAAGGACTATCTGCTGCTTCAACTGCCATCAGTGAGCAGGATATAAGGAAGTGGTTTGATGGAATACACTCTTATTTAAGTCAAAAAGGTTATAGTGAAGTACTTGAACACCCAGAAAGACTTTTCAATGCTGACGAGACAAATTTTCAACTCTGTCCACAAAATAAAAGAGTTATTGCACCTAAAGGTACAAAAAACGTGTATGAAGTGGACTTGGGGAAGGCAAAGAAAACTCTCACAGTGCTATTCACTTTCAGTGCTGCAGGAAGTTATACACCACCGTTAATTATATATCCCGGTAAAAGACTTCGCAAGGATATTGTTGACTCTATACCTGAACGATTTACATTTGCCACTAGCGATACAGGGTGGATGAAAACTGAAATATTCTACGAATATGTGGCTAACAGTTTTAACCCACATCTGAAAAAACAGGCATCCAATTTCCAGTATTATTATTCGTCGATGGACATAAAACACACATTGACAGAAAATTAAGTGACCTTTGTACAAATCTTGAAATTATTCTTGTTGCCCTTTATTCAAATGCAACTCGAATACTACAGCTAGCCGATGTATCTACATTCAAGCCACTGAAAGATGGTTGGAGAAAGGGAGTTATAGAATGGCGAAGAAATAATCCTACTGAGGAATTATCCAAGAGGGAGTTTGCAGGATTACTGAAAGTAGTGTTTCAAAATCAGTTCGTCCAGAAATAATAATTAACGGTTTTAAAGCATGTGGATTATATCCTTGGAATCCCAATTCAATAGATTTTAGTAAGTGTCTGGGCAAAAAGAAAACAGATTCAAACATCTTGTTTCACACTAACGATGAAAATGTCATGAAATTCAGTAAGTTTAAGGATATTATTGGTCCAACAAAAGTTAATCTTTTTTTGAACATAGACATACAATTTGAAAGAAATGAAGATAAAATTTTGTACCAATTATGGAAAGAATTTCAACATCCAAATACTAAAGAATACAGGAGATGAAGACAAATATACCAGAAAATTTCGTAGAAAATTTGCAAACAGAAGCAGGGAATGCACTAAATGCAGAGAAAACTGGTATTGAAAATGAAAATTATAATCCAAACGATGCGAGAACTTCAGATACACTTGCGGATATGTCTGCAGTGGGTGTTTTGAGTGCACCTATTGTCATAGAAAACGACGGCATTTGGCATGAAATTACCCTGAATAATCCCTATGAAATTACTATGGATGAATCCATGAAATTACCAAAGATAATACCAATAAATTTTAAAATAATGGTAATGAAATTACCATAGATAATGCCAATGAATTATGAATGATCCCATTGAAAATAATAGAGATAATATTTCTCAAGATGAACTGGATACCATAGATCAATATTTGCACTACCCCAATACACCACAAAGAAAAGGAAAGAAAACGTCCCAAAAAACTTCTTTTATATTATCCTCATCATCTTGGAAACGATTTCATGATGATAAGGAACTCAAGAATAAGAAAACGAATGCACCTTCGAAAAAAATATCGAGAGATATTTTACAGCCATTGTCAAAGTAAGAAATATTTCAGTTCAAAACAAAACTTTGTAACTGAAGATACCAGCACTGATATTCTTGGGTGTTCCAGTAATAACAATGCAGATGCAACTTCCATCTCCCTTAGTTACCACCAAAGCACAAATTAATCAAAATGAAACACATGTGGAAAGTGGAAAGGATGATGGTACCAAAATTAATATATTATCTCAGTGGATACTGCCACCATTCATATAAGAGAGTAAACTATATAATGTAACAAGAAAACTGGAATTTGAAGAATCAAATAGAAAACCTTATGAACAAATTGATGAAGTTGAAGATCCAATAGTTGATGTTAATACATTGATTTTTGTTAAAAATAATTTGAATGCAGGATTATGTTTTTTTTGTACAAAAAACATAACTTGTTTGAATTCAGGAGTTAGATGTGAAAACTGCACCAGGTGTTATCATTCAATTTGTATAAAAAGATATAATTTGCATAAATCAAATTCCAACATTTTTATGTATCAAACTTGTTGAAACGCCAACAAAAAGAATAATTTTTTGTGGATTTCACCATTTCAGATTTTTCGTTAGCATAGATCAATGCTCAATAGTCACGGCCAATAACTATAATAGTGTAGGCCAATAATTATAGTAAGAGGGTCAATAACTATCATTATGGTCATTATTGAACATTATTACAGATTTTTCCTACATTTATATACTTATACCTGAAAATGCATAAAATTCATAAACTACAAACTTTGTTTTATTATTTGGGATGATAAAATGTGATCCTATCCATTAGAAATATTTTTTAATGAGGACTAAAATAAGAACAACCAAAGGGTATTACCATTCTTTACAATAAACAATACATTTAATGATATTTGATTTCTAAAACACTTCAATTTTATTTTTTCAGGCTCACTCTTGCGACGTAAGATGAGAGGAAGGAATCATATATCAATTGAGTGACAAAAATTGTGTCTGCAGTGTGCACTGATTTAGGCAGGATGATATATATTGTGGTAAAGAATAAAATCGGATTGAGACCTGAAGCTATCCTCAAACTAAGTTTACGAAAACCCTATTTACCGTAAATCCAAACAATTCAGAGGAGTTTCAGGTTAGTTGAAAAATGAAAAGTTTGATAAAGCGAGTAGAGAACATATATATAAACATTTTGAGTAGGTTATTTATTCATTTTTCAAAAAAATTATTCATCTTATGAAAATAAATTAGTTATAGTTGGCTAGCACACCTAGTTATTTGTATTGATTACATTTTTTTAAACCCATGTATTCATTTCAGGAGTTCGGAGATTTCGTTACCTACATCAGCAAACAGCAGGAATAAAAACATTGGGTCAATTGAAAATCAGAATGAAAGGGATATCAGTTTGGTTCAATTTCACTCAGCTGAAGGAAACCTGTTTTCAGAAAAATCTTACCAAAACAAGGAAAATATTGTCACTAGGTACTTTTGTAATATGACCAATGGATGAAATTTCTTCTTCAGAAGAGGTAAGATATTAAATGAATTGTTATGTTGGAATTTCATTACAAAAAACAGTTCATCTCTTAACCTTCCCGAATATAAACTTGTTTTTCAAAAATATTCCCATTTAATGTTACACTCTGAAATTCAAAATATCTTGCACTACATTTGATGTTCTTTATTTTGTTATTAGATATATCAAATAGTTATTTATGCAACAAGTGCAAAAAGTAAGTGTTTATTGCACTCGACGTGAAGTTGTCCGATGAGGCCGTCAGGCCGAGTTGGACAACACGTCGAGTGCAATAAACGCTTTTTGCATGAGTTGCATACAATATTTTTTTTACGTTAATGCAAAAATAAAAAAATTTCATGCAGGTGGCACTAAGTGTGGGAAAATAAAAAGCGTAATTCAATAGCAAAATATTTAATAATTAATTAGCACTATCGATTTGAATTGAGAAAGTTAGGAACTAATACCTATGTTAGGAACAATTTAACTCATTTTAGATAAATTGTATTTTTTAGTAATTCCGTAATCCAGTATGCAATAAATATGATTGAAAATAATATGAAATATGCAATTGTTTAAAATGTAATAAATATCACAGAAAATGCACTAAAAATAGCGTGATTTAAACTTTTATGTTTGTCATGATCACAAAACGCTGTAGTGGAATGACAGATGAGTGCAATAAACATTTTATTGCACTAATGCAATAAAGAACCCGTTTTTTCACTAAATATAGTTCAATAAAGTTTTGGTTTTTGAAGGTAGAAAAATATATAACAGCCAAACTTTTAATGAATGTGAACTTCTCTTCCACAATCCTTCGGGGATTCTGAAACTTGAAAGTTAATATCAGAAGGTCAAAGAATAATTCAGTGAGAAAATTAAATAATAATTTCTGTGAAAAAAATGGAAAAAGTATTATAACAAACTGGACTGGTGGTAGTGAGCGTAGAGGCGCTGGCTGATGTCCAGATGGTCCGAGTTCGAATCTCGGCACGGCTAATGAAATACAAATTTATTTCTGTAGTTTCGTTGAGCGGGAGGAGATAGGTGACCAACCGAACATTCTTGGTACCTAGATACCAATCCTTCAGACTGTCCACGGTTACTAGTCGAGTAGTGCTTCGGATGACACTTAAAAAGCTAAGGTCCCCGTCTTCTCAACTCACAAAGTCTCTGACTTTTGAGGGTTGCTTTGCAACTAAATTGGTGGTTAAAAACAATTATAAAAAAAATTATGTAGAAAAAATAAAATTCCAGTTTCATATATTTTATTTGGGATGACCATGTTTTCATTGAATTCATATTTCTAGTTGATATACACCTTTATCATAACAGGGTTGATATCAGTTATTTGTATTGATTACATTTTTTTAAACCATGTATTCATTTCAGGAGTTCTGAGAATTTGTTATCCACATCAGCAAACAGCAGGAATGAAAACATTCGGTCAGTTGAAAATCAGAATGAAAGGGGTATCAGTTGGGTTCAATTTCACTCAGCAGAAGGAAACCTGCATGCTTTCAGAAATCTACGAACACAAGGAAAATATTGTCACTAGGTACTTTTGTAACATGACCAATGGATGGATTTCTTCTTCAGAAGAGGTAAGATATTGATTGAATTATTATGTTAGAATTTCATTAAAAAAACAGTGGTTGAAAAAATATTCTTGAACAAAAATGTTTATTTTCAATTGTATAATAAAATTAGTACATGTCTCAACCTTCCGGAATGTAACTTGTTTTTCAAAATATTCTCATTTAATGTTACACTGTGAAATTCAAAATATTTAACACTATATTTGATGTTCTTCATTTTGTGACTAGAGATATCAAATAGTTATTTATGCAACAAGTGCAAAAAGTAAGTGTTTATTGCACGCGACATGAAGTTGGCCGACGAGGCCGTCAGGCCGAGTTTGTCATGATCACAAAACGCTGTAGTAGAATGACAGATGAGTGCAATGAACATTTTATTGCACTAATGCAATAAAGAACCAGTTTTTTCACTAAATATAGTTCAATAAAGTTTTGGTTTTTGCATAAACATAGAAAAATATATAACTGCCAAACTTCAAAATAATGAATGAGAACACCTCTTCCACAATCCTTCGGGGATTCTGAAACTTGAAAGCTAATATTAGAAGGTCAAAGAATAATTCAGTGAGAAAATAAAATAATAATTTCCGTGAAAAAAATGTAGAAAAAATCTAATTCCAGTTTCATATATTTTATTTGGGATGACCATGTTTTCATTGGATTCATATTTCTAGCTGATATCACCTTTATCATGACAGGGGGGACTCAGCATAATATAATTTACCCTTTTCATTTAAAATTTATATTTGTTGAATTATGAATGAAGAACAACTTTTCAATCATTCCCATCGAAATTTTACTAGGTACATTTGTGTTTTAATTTCACTTGACACAGTGTGGAAATTAATTATTCTTGAAATGTTCAGGAGGCAAATTCCGCATATGAAATAAAATTCAGCATATCTGGGAAAATTCAGTATTTTTGTGTCCTTTCCTGTTGGTGGATGAAGAAAAGCCAATACGTCCTTGACAACACAGGATCATTTGAGGTATATATTGTCATACATACCCATTGAGTATGTAATAAAAAGTATATATTTATTAAATTCTTGATGGAAAACCACTCTTAGATTGAAATGTATGATTTTTTTCTCAAAATAAGATTTTCTAAAGTTTTCACTCTGAATGAGTTTTTGGTGTTCTTCTCTGACAGGTGAAACCTTAAATTTCAATTGAAATGAAATTTGGGTATTTTTTGTTGTCTGAATGGAAGTCATTAATTTTTTTTGTACGTTGGAGTTTTTCTTAAAAAAAATATATCAGAATCAAATATATATATATATATATATATATATATATATATATATATTATAATTTCTTGATCACATGTTTATTTTCTTTGTTTTCTCGAAATAAGGGCCTTAGTCAGTATATGTATTTTTTATTTGATCTCCAGGTAAATTCCTAAAAAGAATATTAAAAGTTGAAAACATAATACGTTACATAACATCAAACAAATATGATTAAAATTCAAGAGACGTTCAAAACTTACAATATAATTCAACAGTTATTCTTTCCATGTTTCGTGTTCATGTTGAAAAGGGAAACATTCTCAATTCAATATTGAATAGAAAGATTCTTCTGTAAAGTGAAAAATCCACGATAAAATTAAGTTATTTTTTTGTGAATGTCTAACATGAAACAATATTCTCGGCTAAGTTAAATTGGACATTGAACTCCATCTGATAGATATTCTGAAAGGACCCTAACTCAATGAGTTCTTAATTGAGACTGGAATAGAAAATCAAATAACTATCTGAATAAAAATGCAAATTTTCAGTTTCAGATTTTTTCTTTTGAGTTAGGGTCCTTTCAGAATATATATCAGATGTAGTTCAATGTCACGCGTGGCTTTAGCCAGGAATGTAGTTGTTTTCTATTGGACATTAAAAAAAATCATTTTTATCGAGGATGTTTCAATTAATAGAAAAATATTTCTATTCAATTGAGAATGTTTCCCTTTTCAACATGATTACCCCACAAGAGGTTATCTTGAACGATGGAAGATAGTGACTTAAGTTTATCTTTCAGTCGCAGATGATTCCACATCTGATTTCATGAACATCCTGTTCATAATATCAAACAAATCAATTCGTGTTCATATTTCACAATTGGAATGAACATTGTTGAATATCTGAGATTGCTAGTATCGAGTTTGTTTTTATCTGCTTTCATTTTTTCCCATTTTTTTTTAATTACATTAGAGTGTTTGCATATTCAGTTGTAGCATGTGGGCTCTATTGTTATAATTTATGCAAGACTTTTTAGTGTCAAAATGTAAAGATCAGTTTATTTCATTACTATTTTTTTCTTTTGTCAAAATTTCAACTTTCAAAATCGAATTTACGTTGATTTTCCTTTTCATGTTTAGACAATGCTGTGATGTCTGATTTTATGTAACGTATTCTGTTTTTAACTCTACATGTTTTACATTATTTTTAAGAATTTACCTGAAGATGACATAAACAATGTCGAAACGTCGTATCAAATAAAAAATACATAGATTGACTAAGGCTTTCTTTCCGAGAAAACAAATAATATATATATATATATAAATATATATATATATTTAGATAGTTTCATCATCATGACTGGTTCGTTTAAAACATGATTCAAACTGTCTTGGGTTGCAGTCAGATGTATCTTTCATTAGGTCTCAATGATAGAAAGAAAAGTCTTTGTCATATATATATATATATATATATATATATATATATATGAGTTTGCACTCAGGAGGTGAATTGATTAGAAATACTCTTTGGAATACGTCGAGCTATTGGCAACGTTTATTGCCTTCCTCAGGACGACTACAAATGCATGGTTTGAGAATAAAGAATTATATTATAAATGTTAACTTACTAAGGTGAGATTCAAATTCGATTAATATATGTATATATATATATATATATATATATATATATATATATATATATATATATATATATATACTAGTTTTGAGTTTCTGAACGAGGAAATATCGATCAGTTTAAGTTTATTTGTTTCTTTCAACGCTGAAATTATTACTTTTTATGAGATAATATTTCGATTGTTGTTCGACATGTTGAGTTAGAGATTTTCGTAACTCTTATTCATACTATTGATAAAGAGGAATTATCATGATATTTCATAAATTCAGTATAGCATTTTTTTTCATCTTTATGTATTTGGGTGAGATTATTGAAATTTTTATTTTTTTTAGTCAAAATAACTGAGATACAGTTATTGAAGGAGGCTGGTTGATATGATATCAACCAGCCTCCTTATCAGATTGCTCACGTTTGATTTTAATAAAAAGAACAACAACAAAGTCTTCCGGTTATTTATACATAATGAAGAGGAGAAAAAAAATTGTATAATTATGGAAAATAAATCATCTGCTGCCTTTACACTTCCCTTTTTTCGAAATATTGGTCCAGCTAATTATTGTTAGTTCCTGAAGAAGACCGTGGACACGGTCGAAACGTCGACGAAATAAATGTTTATCTCCTAAAAGAAGACTTGTCATTCACAAAAAGAACCGAAACCCCAATAAACTCAAACTCCATTATATATATATATATATATAGTCCCACTACACCATAATGATTTTTTAAATGTTCCGATAAAACCAGAAACGGAAAGAGGAAAATATCAGGGATCATTATATTCAAAGATTTTCAAAGCATAAAATTGCTTTCTTTACCAACGCTGAAATTCAGCCTTTGACTCTATATGATTTTATCTAGACCTCAATATTTCTTCGATTGTTGTGTCACATAGTTGGAGTTAGTAGTATTTTCTGTTAATTCTCTTCATTTCCATAGCTATTGGATAAGAGAGGAATTATCATGAATTTAAGAAAAACTTCTGAACAGTTTGTATAAAAGACCAATTTTGGAAGAGTTTTCATAACTTTTTTATGTATTTGGGTAGTAGGATTATTCTTGCAAACTTATTTTATTTTTCTTTCCAGATCAAGGAAATTGAACCTTGCAGATACAGTTTATTCAGAAGAGGAAAGAAGACAAAATGGCTGAAGATTTGAAATTGCAATGGGAATTCAATTTAACAGAAAATGGTCCAAAACAAATGGAAAACTTGATATTATGTTATACAAAGATAAAGATATTATGTTATATAAAGATATACCAATGGATGATTGATGAACCCGGCTAAACATTTTTGAGGGTGGGTTATGATTTTTTTCGATTCACAAATATAAACTACTCCTTCGACGGCCTGCAAATCAATTATCTCGTGGTATATCATTATATAGCCTTTCAGTGACACGTATACCAAATATTGACTTGGCGAAAAAATTTGATAGTGGGTTTAGATTTTTTCGAAATACAAGTATAAACTACCCCTTCGAGGACCTGCAAATCAATCATCTCTCGGTATATCATTATATAGCCTTCCAGTAACACATATACCAAAACTTAATTAGCTAAACATTTTAAAATGGCTTTTGTTTTTTTTGAAATATCGACAAGTATAAACTATCTTTTTGCCGGCCTGCAAATCAATCATCTCTTGGTAAATCATTAATATAGCATTGAATGAATGTGGTTTTTTGTGAAGGAACAACGTTTCTTGACATGTTTTTTGGTAACCTTCCACAGTCTGAAAATGAAAATATAATCAAGAAAATCTATACAAGTGTAGAAAGGGCAAACTTATTAGTTCACCCCGATAAGTTACTGCGTTCACCAAATTATATTTGCTATAGAAAAAATTATTCGATTTGTCAGTAACTTTTCGTAACCTTAATATGCCTATAAAAATGGTAAAAATTCAAAAGATACTTCTCTATATAGTTTTTGATTGAGGTTTCGGGGACTAGATCTGCCCCCGTTCTCAAAATCTTCTAAATCTCCTTTAATTGTTTGAATAATTTGGATTTTTTCTTGCAGAGTCTTTTTCACTTTTTCAACTGATTTTCCTGATTATATTTTCATTTTCAGACTGTGGAAGGTTACCCAAAAAACATATCGAAAAACATTATATATAGCCTTTCAGAAGTACATATTCCAAATATCCACTTGACTAAACATATTTGAGGGTGCATTTTGAACAAATATCAAATATATTTTGGTATATCATTCTCAAGTTTTTCATTTGTGTTGTGTTCGACCATTTTCTGTTAAATTGAATTCCCATTGCAATTCCAAGTCTTCAGCCATTCGATTTGGTTGAAAATTCGAAGGAAATTTGAATCACCCTGACGTCACTGATCATTTGGCCGCCAGATAAAAACGGCTGCCAGAAAATGGCCGCTAACTTCACACTGGTCTGCTAAATAGGGCTTTTTGAATTAATGCAAGTTGAATATAATCTAAATTTGTAATGACTCTGTTATTGAATTACAATGAAACGAGAAGCACAATTCCTCAATTACTTATAAACTTTGAGATATCACTGAAAAATGATATGAAGTTCCTTTTTTTTTAAATAATAATTTTCATTTCAAATATATATTATTCATAGGGATAAGGGATTATTCATGTTTTGGATACAATCCGCCAAAGGAAACTGTCGTTTTGTCCAATTAAATATTCAATGTCAAATTTCAGCAAAAAGTTGTAATTAATATTGAAATACATTTTTACAGGTTTTAAAAACCCAAATCCGCCAAAGGAAACTGTCGTTTTGTCAATTAAATATTAAAAAAATCACAAAATTTATATTGCAAGAGGTTCGGGCTCTCTACAGATTTTCCCAACATTTTTAATTTGATCTCGGGTAAAAGAAATTCAAAATAAATTTAAATAACCATCATTTATATTGAATTCTGATACAAATCACATTGACATATTTATTTCAGTTGTATTATATATGTAATAGATTAAGATTATTTATGTTTCTTGGGTTCAATAAAAATTTATTATTATTTTACATCTCATTATATTGATTTCTCCCAAAAATATATGTCCAAAGGTTGGGTTTTTTTTTCAGATGTAGCTCATTTTTCGAATAAAAAGCTTTGACACATCTCTGTCTCGCTCTAGCATAGCCTGCAAAGCTTCTGAGCAAAATCATTCATTCTGACTGAATAACAACACATCAACATTTTGGAAAGGTCTTTGTGGAATTCTTCACATGACAGGAAGTATTGCCGGGAGTGTTCAAGAATTTGGTTTGGTTTTCTCATGCTAGCCTTTTTGAAACTGGTTCTGGAATCCAATGGTTGTCTAGGAGTGGCTCCGAACTGGAAATATTAATAATAAAACACTATTTAAATAGGTTCAATAAAATATAACTAGTGTGTGTTGTTTGGGAATAAAGAGAAAAAATGGTTTCAAAAAATCATCAATAAATATTCTTGGTGAAAAATATGTTGTCTATACCTATATTTAATATGATGTGCCATTATCATTCTTAGTTTGGAAATTAAATTGAATGCCCCAAAATCAATTGACTACAGAGGCGGTGCCATGAAAATAATTTTTTGAGATGAAAGAAGAAACCAAACATTCTACAAACTCTTGTGTTCAGAGAAAACCAATTGTTTATTTATTTTTTTCATTAAGACTATATATTTCATATATTTTTTTCACTTTTATCCTTGTATCATGTTGCTCGCTAGATTTTCCAACTTACGAACGGTCACTCAAATTCAACTCTCTCAAACTACTATGGAATATCATTTAAAATTTCTGAGAAAGTGCTATGAATGCTAATTTATTATTTTCCACTTGTAAATCATGGTGACACGCAGTCGTGGATAGTCATAAAGTAAATTTTCCTCTCTACAATCAATGAATCTTGTTTATTTAGTATCTCTTTTGAAAGGGTTTTTTTTAACTTATAAATTTGTTTAATATTGAACTGTGAGAATTTTTCTTTTGAACTTCAATGAGTGCATATATTTCCCAACAACGAATAACTCAACTGTTCATTTTGAAAAGACTTCAATAGAATATAATCAATATGGGTTGCTTTTTTGAGGCTAATATTTCAATCATTTTTCATACGTAATTTTCGTACTTTTGCCTGCTGAACACAATTCTGAAATCCAAACATGCCCTTCTCAATTACATTCAGAGACAGTTCTCTCTCCTTCATTCAAGACAATAAATGAAATAATTTTTGATTTCATACATTCATTTCAAAGGATCAATCGGGCTTAAGTTATGTTTGTATTCATAACCTCCATAAGTTGGAAGACACATCGTATTGGTGTCCAGAATCCTATGACTTTGAACGTTAAATTTGAGTAAAAAATAATACCTTAATTGACATAGGAAAGGTCGTCATATCTCCTGAGGTAATTGGGAGCACAAAGTTTGTGCTCAGTGAGAGATTTTGCAAGTAGGTAACCCAAAATTGAGAAAATCGTTGGAGACTATAAATTTATCCAAAAATCAAACTATATATAGGATATCACAACCGAAACTTCTAGGACCAGGCTTCGATTTGAACTCCAGAACACTACTTCGAAAATGGAATATATGCGTCAACACATTCTAAGCTCTGTCGTTAATTCATTTGAACTGCAAACAAAATCCTTAGAATTAGTTATAGAACATTATCGGAGAAAAAGTCCCACTTATTGATTTTATAAACTTTTAAAATGTGTTATATTAGCAATTTCACTCACCTGCATTGGTGCGGCAAAAAATCGACAGCCTGTGACTGACCACACAACATACAAACACGTTTCATTTCAATGATTACAAAACATTGGTAATTGGTAATTATAACTGAGTTTTGCAGAAATAACAATTCACAAATCATAACCTCAATCGGATTGAGAAGCATTCAAATTTTCCAATTGGTTGAAAAATTCATAAGTGACATGTCCGTATTCCGCATCAGTGTGCAGGTTGCCTAAGGTTGGCGAATGGATTTTGTAATGGCCAAACAGATCCAATTCGTTGAACTATGTCAATTTGTCACCATCTATTGTGAAAAATTTGAAGTAGCACGCGAGAATCTCTACTAAAAAGTCTAAACAAAATCGAATCAGTACATACACCAGGGTTTCTAGGCATCTTAGTCGTAATCAAATGCAATTAAGGGATGCATTTTTTTAAGCTCATCAGTAGATCCTGGTGGGAAGTATAATCTGAAACATGCTTAGTCTTTCATCGGGCATATATTCGATCAATCAGGACTGCGGAAGCATTTTGTATGATAAGAACTCATTGAGACGTTTGGAAATCATCCAAAATACTTCCCTCATACTTAGCCTTGGGGCTATGTGTTCAACTCCGGTTGAACCTACGCGTACAGAAGCCCTGGACCACCACTGAAATTACGAAGAGGCGCATTAGCGGAAAAAAATCATTATTCATTTACATCAACAAAATATACCAACTGAACACATTGGACCTAACGAATAAGTATCGGGCCAAAAAGCTTTCCTCGCTTACGAGCGAAGCCTTACGTGAGAATATAGATTTCTTGGAAGTATTACATACACACAAACCAGAACAAAGTTTGGAATTCCTGGATCTACTCAAATCGATAGAAATAATAAAACCCTCCTAGAGTGAAAACCTCACAATGAGCAGAAATACCTTAAATCACCATTCGGCAAATTACCCCGACTATCTTCAAATTTACACGGATGCATCGAAACAGGACCAAGGAGAGGGGTGTGCAGTATTCATTCCCACATCGAACACAAAACTCAGCTTCAAATAAAATGAATATTCTTCCATTTTCTCAGCGGAAGCTTACGGTATCAGTAAAGCTATCAGATATATTGAAATGGCAGTGATCTTATCGGAGTCGCTAGCAGTACTGTACAGCATTTCGAACCCACTGGATATCATCTCACCTTACAATAACCCATCTATAATAAGTATAAAACTTCAAATTATAACACTGGAATATAAAAGTCGGAAGCAGGAGAAGAAGACGAACTCGCGAAACAAAGCATAGTATCTGGGCAATTACTAGCTAATAACATCACTATGGACGAATGCATCTCACAATGCTAAAACAAACTCAAGAACAAATGGAAACAAGAATGGCAACAGTATTGTACAGAAACCCACAAGAGATATAACCTTATTCAACTAAACATACCGAATGAGACATGGAATTTGGATAACTCTCGTAGATCCATTGTTACCATCAGCCGCCTAAAATTTGGATACGCATGCTACCCTGCTCACTTAAAAAAAATGGCATCCTACAATCCGAGTCATGTGACACATGCAATACCATTTATGATTTGGATCATATTTTTTTGGATGCTCCGAATAGTCAAGAGATCAAGTCTGATGATCTCTGTTCAAAGTTGATAAAATGTGGAACCCTACCTCCATACAACCTCATATCCCTATGTCTTATAATTCTAGAAGAATCTACGACACCCTGTTGCATTTCACTAGAAACTGTGAGTTGAAACTATAGGATAGGCGATAGGTTAGCTTCGTATCTCCAACCAATTTTATTGTATCCCCCCTATCCGTGGTCCACCTAATCTGTACAGTAGTCACCCTGGGTGTCCTCCTTCATCTCTCCCTAGTAGACGCCCCATCAATACTCCAAATGATATCGGTTAGACTAGAGCAGATTTGGTTGTTAGACAATCTAATTTAAATACTTCAGTTACTGGCTAGAATTAAGCCAAAAAAAAGCATATTATTTTGTAACTAAAATTTGTTTTAACCATCGAAAAGTTTGTGAGATTATTGTTTTTTTTTTCTAGTCAATGAAGGATTTCATCAAAACGTGGGAAATCACGAATTCTTCAGTCATTCGACCCGAATGAGATGCATAAATCGTATTTTTCATTACTTTTGTAATAACTTTCGAATTATGTGAAGGTGTGTGAAACTATATGAGCTGAAACCTGAAATAGAAATAAATTCAACCAATGTAATACACACTGAGTATTCCAAATAGAAAGTGGAATTTTTTATCCTTGGAATCTTAATTTTGGTATATTCACTCTAAACACCTCGTTCGTAATCTAAATTGAATCATATGACTTTTGTCTTCACTGTTGAAAAGAGTTAATATTTTCTGTTGATGTCCCTCTACTGATGTTTATTTGAATACTTCCATAATACTGCATCCGAGAACTGGAAATCGAATGTTGGAAAGCGTATTCTAAGCCAATGCCATTTTTTTTAAATAATAAGGCTATCAGACCCAAAATAGAGCAAATAGTGAAGAAGCTACATTCAGAAGAAACATTCTTAACTTACTTACTCTGTATATGTATGACTATGTTAGAAACACCTACCTTAAAAAATTCAGGTAAGAGTTTTCCTTCTGGAAGAAACCGTTTATCGGCCGGCGAAAAAGATGCTCCCTGCATTCCTGAAAAAGAGAACATTATAAAGCACAGTTATTTTAAATATCTATTGATTACATGTTTCGCTAATTATATATAAGTGCTGAATTTATTCGCATATATATTTTCGAGGTCAGGAATATTTCCAAGATTATTCTGTGTAGGAGTATGAAAATAATGTATTTATGTTTTTTTTTGCATATTTGATTTTAGTATTGTTTAATTATTTTTCAAGTATACATTACCAACTTCGGAGTAATCTAGTTCATTGAGGTAATCTAGTTTATAGTTTTTCAACAATGTCTCTTCTTACACCTAGTCAACAATATCCGACTATTATGTTTGGAAAGTTATAATAGCAGAAACCAATATTCAAAAATGGATTGTATATCAAGTTGAATGTAGCTTTTTTACTTGGAAAAAGATTTTTTAATATCAGAAATATTTACGTTGTGGGGACATTTATACTTTCGCTACGTAGTGGATAACATTTATATATAACATAATTTGAAACGTACTTTGTGTGTCCCGGCGGCTCCTTTCGTTTTTCAGAAAGGAATATCTAACGGTAATAATACATCAATGATTATTCAGAGAACATATTTGCTCGATGGCACAACAGAATATGTAGTTGTGAATATTTCAAAAATATTGATAAACCTATTGATCAATATCACCAGAGTAATTATGAGGGATGTCAGAGCTTCGTTACTCTAACGTTTGTTTGAAGGTTGTAGACGATGTGGTAACTTGATTACTATCGTTTCGGATGTCCATCGTCTTATGATTCAAGGTTTAGCTTTCGAATGCTATTGATCCGTCTTCAGGTGAATACTGACAAGTTTAGGTGCTACTTACCAATTTATAGGACTGTCGGCGCAATGATGCGTGCAATTCCGCCATGTGCAGCGGTGCGTGTAATTTCGCGCGGTGTGGTGGTGCGTGAAGTTTCGCGCCTCTGCAGCCCGCCAGAAATTACACGCACCGCTGCACATGGCGGAATTGCACGCTTCATTGCGCCGACAGTCCTATAAATTGGTAAGTAGCACCTAAACTTGTCAGTATTCACCTGAAGACGATTGCAGATACAAGCATTCGAAACGTCGTGAAAACCTTTTAAATACATTAAGACGATGGACGTCCGAAACGATAGTAATTTCGTTACTCTACTTGTTGAAATATGAAAAAATTCAAAACGGGGTTCATGTATTACTGCTCATTGAAAGTTTGGGCGAATATGATTATGGCAATATTGATGGTCAAAGATGAAAAACTAATATATGTAATTCATTACCACACATGAAATTGACTGAAAATTGTACATGTTTGTATGATTCGCGTGTCAATAAACATAAGCAATTTGAAATCATGAAAAATTCCAAATGGAGGCTAAAATACGGTTGGCGAGTTTTACGATGTATGATCCAGAATTTTCCCAAATAGATTTTTGGGTTGGAAGATTTAAATTTTTTGACATAATTCAACAATTCAAAATTACCTAAAACCCATTTTGGAAGGTGGTGGTTCTACTCTGATCAAATCATGAATTACTGAACTCCATCAGTAATGAACTTGATGAGTTTCGGATCACGCATTCTTTTGAATTATAAAAATATTGAATGAGAGTAAAATTGGTTTTTAAAAATTGTCCTTGCAAGTTTTTGAAAGGGCTAAATGAATCAAATTCAAACAGAATAAAATATTGAAAAATTTGGAAAAAAGTTTCCATTGAGTGCTCTAAAAATATGAAAATAAATATTTTGTAAGATATGTTATGAATGATATATCCAAAACAAAATAGGTGTTCTTGCATGACAAGCTTATGAATTTATCATTCACTGATATAATTATTTTTATATTTTTACTGGATTCAAGTGGCCCCTTCTTTCGATATTTTTTATTTTAATTTTCCCAAAGTACTTGATTGAAATTGGTGAAATCATTTCGGGTGAAATTGTTCATCCATCTGTATAATTAAGTAAGTGGGCTTCCATTCAAGCATTCAGAAAGCGCGAATAATTCCTCAGAAGATTGCATGTTCCAAAGATGATCGAAAAAATTGGCAAAAGTAGGCATAAAACCTTTGTTCTTTATCACCACAGAAAAAATGTACTAAGGAAATGTGTGAGAATTAAATTAGAGTATACTATAAAAGACTATATGAGACGTTGGTCATGTTTGGAGCAAGTGTCAATGAATGCTAATTTCTAGTATCATCATATCACGAGAAAAGATATATGAATTCCATAGGGATGATGTGATGAATAATGAGTTATGGATCATTGACGTAGAAGATGACATTTATTTATTGTTTTATTTCCTGGAGACCGTACAGTAACGAAATTAAAAGAGTTGAATTGGAGTGTGACAAACATTTAAAATTAGATCCCGCACCAGTAGACACGTTGTTTTTCGC
This sequence comes from Gonioctena quinquepunctata, assembly GCA_018342105.1. Lineage (NCBI taxonomy): Eukaryota > Metazoa > Arthropoda > Insecta > Coleoptera > Chrysomelidae > Gonioctena > Gonioctena quinquepunctata. The sequence continues at coordinate 84,422 of JAFIRS010002609.1, read as the reverse complement.
CTTCATACCTTCAGACTATGGGTGTTACGGAGGATCTGTATAAAGTCATTTTTTTCACCATTCCGTTCATTTCCATCCTAATACATTTTTGTCATTCGTTAAGAAAGAAAAGTAAAAATACGAAAAACTAAAAAAATCGGTTGCTTGCGTACCTTTGAAAAATGAGTGTATTTTTTTATGTTCCTATAGGTTATAAGTTAGTTAATTTATCTCAGGATGGAAACAGCTGGACATCCCATGTAATATATACAGGGGGTAATCTAACCTCTTGAACACCCGTGAATAACGAGTGCCATTTTATAACGAATTACAGTGGTTAAAAATCTGTTTTTTTAAACATGTTTTGTTCTTTGTAAAATTCGACAAAAATTTGGGTAGAGCCTCCGCCTAATTTCAGGTGACCTGCTCAGAGAAAAAATCGGCAATTGCCGAATGCAATAACTATTTAGCTCGACATTTGAATGATATAGATTGTTGAACTATGTGGTGAACGTATACATTGCAGGCTTCCTGTGATATATATTCAGTTTCTAAGTGAAGAAAACACCTAACCTATATCCAAACTGGTGGTAAAGTCAGAACTAGTTGAGTTTATACTTTGCTTTGAGGCACTTATCAATCTTATCATAATTATCACAGTCACTGGTAAGAAACAAATGACACAAACACTATTTAAAAGGAAAACATTCATTCGCAAATGCATATTGTTTTGAAAAATCACGACCATTGTTATGATTCAGACATCGGGTGAACTGAACACTGTTGCCAAGCAAGATTCTCGCATGCACGGTTTACGAACAAAAATTTGTAAGATTCTTCTAGTGTTTTCTGATTGGCTGGTGAATAAAAGATCGTAATTAGCAACCAATCAGAAAACAGTACGCGATGTGCAGGAGAATAAATTTGTACATTATTGACTTACAATTATTTGAAGGTACTTTCAAATGCATGCCGGTACTTCAAGTACCACCTCTATTTTTTTTTTAGAAAAAATGTCTCAAAAAATCCAAAATAATTTTAATATACTCATTTCATCATTTCAATAGACTTGGTCACCAAAAAAAATTGGAATACGTATATTTTTTATTAGTCAGGCAACAAAGGGTTAATGAATTTTTCGAAAATAATCGGATCCATAGTTTTCCTCAAACTACTATGAACAAATGTTTTCACTATATTTGCTTTGCAGGTTGGGGAGATCAAATGGTAAAATGTTTCTAGCACACATACATATAATAATTCATTTGAAACTATCAGCCACAACATTTTGTAAATGATAGTGCTCGAAATGTTTAGAGGTTTTCAAATGCCGACTTGAAAAACTTCTAATAAAAGGATGCTTCTACACTGTAGAGGAGTTCGAAAATTATATCAACAGCCATTAACTATTATTAGCCTCTTTTTTAAACTTACTTTCTTTCAAAGCCGAATTATTCGCTTACTTTTTTAGATCTTGTTTATGATCAGTATTCTCACTTTATACTTTTATATCTTTTTTTGTACATTCCTTACAGCATCTTCATTTAAGATTTTTTTTACGACCCGTCCAATCTGTTTTTTTGTGAATAGGAAACGGACTCAATAAAATTTGATTTGATTTGAAATCCTGTGCTCAAAATGCGCTCAACACGGGTACAAAGCAACAGACTGCACGAATAATTCCTTCTTCGTCCATTGCAGGCAATGAGGACACCAATCTGGAAATCCCAGATGCCCAAGGGATAAGTTAGGGTCGCAGACGAAAGAAAACATCCAACATCAAGGTACTCCAGATCAATACCTTCAGAAGACATCGATGCCATGATTTTTCATTGACCACGGCAAAAGAAATCAACGCCGGGGTGAGCGAACCAAATCGCATTGCTATGCGAAACAGAAAGGACGACGCGGATCTCAATACTGCAATTGAAGTAACCGCCAACAATATCATAATTAAAATAGGGCACTGGGCGTAGTTTTTTTTTAATGGTGACGACTGATTTCATACTATACAGCTGTTACGCGACTCTAAATGACGAACTAGAAGACCACGATGAAATTTTGTAGGAAATAAAATAAAGGAAGGGCAATCATAGTTGGCGAATTTATCGCAAAGTCCTCCCAATGGGGCTCAGATCAAATGGACAGGAAAGGAAAAATTGTGACGGAATGGCTGTCAGAAAACGATCCTATTGTGGTTAACGAAGGAAATCGGCCAAAGACGAGATTACTCCTCAATCTTCGACTTGACTTTGGCTACTAGACATAAAAAATAGAGTAACGTCCTGGAAAATAATCGATACAGATACCTCAAGTTACCATAATTACATAGTATTCGAAGACACTGAGAAGCCGAGAACACAAACATCGATAAAAAAGGATGGCTGGCAAACAAAAACAAAAAAAAACAGGACAAGTAAAACCTGGATAAATTGATGAGTCTGGACCTAAATGAAAACGCCAGCACCTCTGTTGGAGCTTTCTCGAAACTACTAGTTCAAATCTGCGACCAAACTATGCCCAGAAAGAGGAGCATGAGAAACCGACAATCGGTCTACTGGTGGAACGAAGAGATCTCGCGGAACCGTGAAGGATGCTGCCGTAGAAGTCGCTTATTAACAAGGAAAGCTAGAAGAAATATCCCGAATGAAAGCCAACGCTCATGGAGTGATTACAAAGAAAGTCAAAAAATACTGCAGAATAGTATCAAAAACTCTAAGGCGCGGTATTTTCACCTCCGGTTATACTAGGAATAAATTAACCCATAGTTAGAAAGTGCTTCTGCTTATCAATGAACGTTAACCAAAAGCATAATCTAACCGTTGGTTAGATTAGTATAACCGCGGGTGAAAATACCGGGCCTTAAGAGTACAATGGAAATCCATCTGTGATGAAATAGACTGTGATATATGGGAAAATGTATACAAAATTGTGATGAAAAGCCTTATTGGCTACCCACCAAGATCATCCATGGAAGAAGTGGTACACCACCTATTTCTGGTATACATACCAGAAGTTTTTATCTGTGATAATACTGTGATATTTACGAATGTTAGCTTAAATGAATTACGTGTTGCATATTCTGAATTAAACAAAGCCCCCGGAACAGGAAACATACCGCCAGAGCGGTATACAATGATCTGGCGATACAAGCGAAATTCCTAGGGAAATGGAAGCGGATAAACCTACAACTGATGATGGAAGGGGACAAGCCTATGGACAACTTGGCTGCGTACAGGCCGATATGCCTACTGGATATGGAGGGCAAGCTGATCGAGTACTTGATTCGACTGAACTGACACGCCCGGAAGGCTGATCACCAAGGCAATACGGGTTCACAGAAGGAAAGCAAACATCGGATACCATAAATGAAGTGGTGGAAGTCGCAAAAGGGACGCAGAACGAATTCACCCATGCGTAGACTATGCGCAGTAATAACGTTTGAGCTTAGGAGGAGGAAAATGATGAAAGCCTTATGAGCGTCATTGCTTCATATCTGTTCGACAGAGAGATCATCGTAAAGGCGGAAAACTCGACCAAAACTGGAAAAATTAACAGTGGAGTTCCTCTGGGGTCAGTCCTAGGTCCAACCCTGTGAAATATTCTATACGACGGACTCCTGAGGATGGAACTACTCACCGGTGTTTCACTGATATGCTTTGCCGATGATATAGCGATAGTGGTGGTTGTTGAAGGGTAAGATATGCTGATGAACATAGATAATAATAATAATGAAATAATAATAATAAATTTTATTAGCCATTTGGGTACAATGTGTACATATGGTAAGTCCTACAATACATAAATCACATGATACAGCAAAACCATATTGTTGGTCATTGAGTATAAATAAACTAAATAACGATCATGTGTATAAATAAAATAAAACGGACATGACGACAGCACAACACCAGATACATATTTAAGAGTGACACGATTATCAGTATAAACAAAATCGTAACCCGAGTACAAATGAACCACGACCATACATAATTAAAATCATTGAATTGAAGCTTCATTACTGAACAAGTAAGATAGCAGCACACTACAAGTAACATATTAACAGTGAAATAATTGATTAAAAGTGAAATAATTTAGAATAATGGATCATCCGAATATTCTTGATAGGAATAGTAACCTTTTTCAGTCAGCAAACATTTTGTTTTGTTAAAAAATATTCTATCACATTCAGAATTTTTTATTGCTGTTGGCAATTTGTTGTAGAAGCTCAATGCTTTGTAGAGAGGAGCATTTTGAAATTTCGTGGTTTTGTGGTTTGGTATTTTTAGGAGACCACCATGTCGTGTGTTGCAAGCATGCGAAGAAGCATTGGTATCAAAGGATTTCAAGTTGCTTCTAATGCATTTCAAACATTTCAAAATATAGATGGATGGAGCAGTTAACAATTTCTCTCAAATGAATATTGGTTTGAACCTATCTCGATAGTCCATATCAAATATTAATCTTACGATACGTTTCTGTCCTATAAACACCATACCAAAATCTTCACCACATCCCCATGACATTATGTTGAAGGAAATGTGAGAGTATACCATTGCATAATAAATGCTTAATAAACTCTCCTTGGCTACACATGTTTTCATCTGCTCAATTGCAAAGAATGCTGAATTCAGATTTCTGCATACGTGATTGATATGTAGATCCCAGTCTAACCTCTCATCTAAAAGTGTTCCCAAGAATTTTACATCTTGCGACATAACTATTTCATCAATAGCGTTTATTTCACTAGGGATATTATCCTTCCTATAATAGAATTTCATTGAAACTGACTTTGTTGTGTTTAAAATGAGTTGATTTCTATCACACCATGATGTGAATGAATCAATGATTCTGCCGACATTAGTTAATAGTACATTTGGATCAGGGCTAGCAACTGTAATTGTTGTGTCATCAGCAAACATGGTGATGTAGCAATCAGTTACGTGTTCGGGCAAGTCGTTGACAAATAGCACGGATAGTAGGGGTCCTAGGACTGACCCTTGCGGTACACCTAATTTAACATCACGCTCACTTGACTTAAAAACGTTATTTCTCACAGTCATACTACGTCCATACATATATGATTTCAGCCATGTCAATAAATTATTTGGAAAAGCGAGCATTTTCAACTTAGTATTTAGAAATTCAGATGACACCGTGTCGAATGCCTTTGACAAATCGAAAAACAGGCTAATTACACAGTTATTAGAATCTTTTTCAGAGTAAACAAAATTAAGGAATTGGAATGATGCCGTTTCCACAGAATGATTTTTTCTAAAACTATGCTGGTTACCCCATATCAAGTTGTTCATTTCCAAGTAATTCATTATCCTAGCAGTTACTACTTTCTCGTACAACTTCGAGAGTGAGCAGAGTAGGGAAATTTGTCTATAGTTATCTAACTCTGTCTTATCTCCTTTTTTGAATAAGGGAATAGCTAGTGTATTTTTTAACTCAGTGGGAAAATACCCTTGAATGTATGACTGGTTCATTAGGTAAGTAAATCTATTCATTCTTAATAGTGATTATAGAAAGTTCATCTATCCCAGATGATTTTTTATTTTGCATCATATTTAGTGTGTCAATTATTTCTGTTTCTGTAATAGGTCCATTCTGAAATGGGTGAATGATATCAACATACAAACTGGTGGTACAGGGCAGAGTTAGATTTTGACCGCAGTGATCGGCCAATGTTGATTCAGCAGCCCTAGAAAAGTGATCAGCAAATAGTTCCACTACCTCATCTGGATCTTCAACAATATTGAAGTTATGCTTCAGAGTGATGTCATCCCCGACACAAGATGACTTTTTTTTCCTAACTCAGAGTGAATTATGTTCCATGTCTCTTTTGTTTTATTTTGAGCGTTTTTTATTTTATTGGAGAAGTATTCGGTCTTTGCATTACTAATTGCAGACTTGTGTTTCTTTAACCTATTTTTATATATTTCTCTATGTTCTGGATTGACTTCCCCAGAAGTTGTCTTTAATTTCAAAAATTCTTTAAGATAATTGCCCTCTTGTATAATTTCTTCTGAAATCCAACCATTTTTGGGTTTTTCAGAGATAACAGGTTTTATTGGGCAGGATACATCAAAGCACCAGTAAAGCGATTCTAGAAAATAAGAAAAGGCTTCGCTTATGCACAAGTCGTACAAAGTCGGATACCAATTGATATCACTTAATCTAGCTCTGAGTTCGTTAATGTTACCCCGATTGACATGTCGTTTCCTAGCTATAACATTTTGTTTGTTGTTAGATACACAAATCTCTTCGCTGAAGGTTAATAAATGGGATAGGTGATCAGCAATATTTGGTTGAATCAATTGACAGTCATAAGTTAGATTCGAGAAAGCAGTCACCATATAATTTATACAGGTTCGACTTGTATGACCATTCGCATTTGTGAAAATTCTAGTTGGGCCCCGCATATTTTCATTCAGTCGAAACGAACTGACACAATCCATAAGAGATTTGGTGTTCAGATCATTCGATAAATAATATTGTGTCGGCAATCTTAAGAGCCTGCAGTAGACAATCGAGAAATATGTTGACATTTCCATTTGGAGGTCTATATGCAGTTATAATTACAATTTTCGAGGAATCTACTCTACAGCAAATCGCACAGATTTCAATTTCACATTCTCTGGATAATTTATTCATTGCTATTATTTCAGTGACATCAGTGAAATTTTTGACTAGAATACCTGAACCACCACGAATATGCCTCTCTCTACAAAACATGGTTGCCACACGGTAGTCATCGAAATAAACATCTCCAAGCAATCACTAGCTACCCAGTGTTCAGATAAGCATACAATATCTATATCATTATTTTTCAAAAACAATTCAACCAAATTCAAATTATTTAATAATCCCCTAACATTCACATGACAGACTCTAGTGACACATGACCGCCTTGTAGTTGTACTGTGGTTAACTGTTGTTAGAGGTCTGGAGCTACTTGGGAGAGTCTGGGGTATAAAAAAGTACCATTTGTACTGGGTTTAGTATTCGCATTTTGTTCCGCATCTTGTAGTTCTTACATTAATGATACATTTATAGATGGATTCGATTTTGTGTTCAATTTTGGTAAGTTATCAGGTGCTATAGTATAAACTGGCTGAAAGTAATTATGATGTATCTTACCAACGCCTTGGACATAAGCCATTTCGCTGAGCCCGTAAATCCATACCCATCTCCTCTGTAGTGCCATCTTTTCAGGGTAGTATTGCACTCAAATACATTGCTGCATTCCTTGGCTTCAAACATGTGTTTCTTCATTTCTAGATTATTATTATATACAAAATCATTATCACTATTACTGCTATATTTATATGGATTTGTTATGACAATGAGCTGGGGCTTCAACATCATCAGTTCTGTGGTTATCCGCCTGTTCTGTAAATTGGGCCAAAATATAACAAGGTAATTTTTGTTATAATTCTTCGTATTATTCAATACCGTGTCAGCTAATTCTCTGTCGCTTGCACCGTGTTTTACGGTAGATTCGATGATAAATTCTTCTTTTGCTAGGCTCATTATGTAACTAGCCATACCCTTACCCTTGTGGTCAGAAATAGAAGCAATTCTCCTTTTTCTGAATTCCCCGTTCACAGGGATTGTAATTACATCATGTAATATTCTATTACATTCTGGTTGGTATGCATTCGGTGTTTGTGTTGAAATGTCCTTTACAAAATCATCTTCTACACCAATGGGCAAATTGTGTAGTGGATCGGTTGAAGTGAAAATATCACATCTCTTTATTTCATCCGTTTGTATGCCTATATTATTTTGCTTCGTTCGGTTTTTTTTGTTCATTTCTTTTTGTAGGATAATAATCTTATCTTGAAGTTCACTTATCAGAGATTTTTGTTTTTCCAGAGTATGGCTCATTTCATTTTCTGTGTTCGTTGCTTATTGTACACATATTTCATGTTCTTGCTTCAGTTTTTTTATGTGATTGTCCCCAATTAAACTCTCTTCTTTTAGGTCATTAATAGATTTTTAGAGTTCATTTTCTTCATGTATACCAGAATTATTATAACCGGTGTTAGATACCTCACAACACTCAACTTTATCTCCACTTGAATTTTTTATTTTTATTTTACTCTAATTTTTTGCTATACAGCTCTTATGAAGAATACCCAAACAATTTACACATACATAATGACTAAAGATTTTTGTTTTACAGCATTTGAAAGCAAAATTTGTGGAGCACTGCGAAGGCACGTCTTGACTGTTTGCCATCGTAAATATGTAACATAGCGTCACAAAGGGTCTCAAACTGGTTGGAAAACGAAAAGCTGAAATTAGCACAGGAAAAAGCAATCCGCACTGCTCACGACGAAGAGGAAAATCTCACCAATGCTCTCCGAAGTGGATGGTATAATCAAATCTTCAAAAAGAGCAATAAAATACCAGGGGGTTTTGCTGGAGTCGAGAATACAGTAAAGACCCTATCTGGTCTCATGCTAAATACCGGAGGTCCCCGACTATACAAGAGAATAATTTTGCTGAGTGTTGATCATTCGCAGATCCTGTACGCAGCTCACGTCTAGCATACACAGGTAGGAAATCAGAAATTAGTGGTTAAAATCACAAGTGTACAGAGAAAATTAATTATCAGAATATGCTCAGCCTACAGGACGGTCTCAGCAGAGGAAGCAGGGGTTTTTATCGGAGGTTCCATCTATAAAACTGTTGATTCAAGAAAATCAGGAGAAATACATTGAGCTGAATAGAGTCACAGCGGTGGAAAATCTCATGACAAGATAGCAAAGCAAATGGAACTACGGAAAATCCGGGAGATGGACATACCATACATACAGGAATGGATAGGTAGACCACACGAGGAGGTCAATTATTTTTTGTCACAGGCCATCACGGGGCACGGATGCTCCAGGAAATATTTGTTTGGCCGTAGAAGAGCAGAATCGGAAGAATGCCCATACGGCGGGGCGCAAGACGAAGCTAAGCACACGCTCTCAATGTCCACGATGGGACAGATCCAGAAAAGAATACCTATAAGCAACAAGAACTATGTTCACTGCCAAGAACATGAAGAGGAATCTCATGATCATCGAGGAAAAATAGGCAACCACATACAGAGCAATAAGGCACATCATTGAAATAAAATAGAATGATGATAGACATTGAATATGAGACAACCTCATTCACCAAAGTAAAGCGCAAGTAGTTCCAGGGACAGGGGTGAGAAGAGGAGAAGAGGTTTCAGTCGGTGAGAATCCGACACTTCTGGCCTAACCGGGGTCGCCTTATGTAAGATTTCCATTCCTATAAAAAAAAATATTTCGGAAAGGAACCCAATGATCATTAAAGTTACAGTTCACAGCGAGAGCGACTTTCAAATCTGCACTGATGTTGTACTTTTGACGTTCATTCACGAACACCGGACACTCCACAAAAAATGTTCAACAGATACCTGATATTACACATCTCCTCCTCCTTCTTCAGCAAGTGTTCATGAGAGTACCTCTGATGACTAGAGGTTGTGGGCGACTGATTTCATATGCGTTTTAAGATCGTTGTGCCACAATCCCTCTTGCTCGTGGATGGTTGGTTCATTCATTGTTTCATGAGCAATTCTGTCAACTTGTTCGTTTCCAGAAATGCCGACATGTGAGGGCATCCACATGCATTTCAACTCTAGAAGTTTCGCTGATTGAATGAATATGGTTTTCAATGGTTCCGACCAAAGGGTATATTTGTTTTATACACTGTAGGGAGCTCATCGAATCTGTTCAAATTAATATTTCCTGAATTCCTTCATCGTTGGAAAATTTGGTTGCTTAAAGGATTGCAAATAGTTCCCCACTGTAGATGCTACATACCGGGGACAACTTGAACCCACTTGATGGGTTCAGGCACAGAAATGCTGATGTTACTGCTTCATTCGATTCAGAGGCGTCTGGGTAAATATGTGTGTAATCTCGCTATTCACTAAGTAAGGAGTAGAAATGGTTGAGGAGCATACTAGGAATAATTTCAGAGTTATTGAAGTTGGTGAGCTATAGGTTGCATGTGGGCAGAGGAATGAGCCTAGGGGTGTGTCTGAGCTATTGGCGGAAAGAGTTATCGGGCAGGTTACGTTCAGTTTTTTTTTTTATCTTCTGGTTTCCACGAAAAGGGATATCCTGTAATATTCAGGGAACATCGTGGGAACCAAGGGAAAGAAGGTAGGAGTTGGTGTTCTTCTTAAATTTCTGGGAATCTATATTTGTTCAATCGCTGGTAAAACGGATGTTATTATTCTGTGACTTTCATATAGGTTTCTGAAATGACATGAAAGTGTATTATGGTATGCTGGATGATGAGTATTGGAGGAAACTGTTAACGCATATCCTAGACTCAAGTAATGTCGTTTCAACTGTAACGGTGGCTCTCCAGCTTCACATTAAAAGAGTGAGTGTTGTCCAATATGCTAATTATTAAATTATGTTGGACCTCAATAAGGCTCGGTAAAGCAGTGAGAGGGGTTTGCTATCCGAACCCCACAGATTGATGCCGCCCTGACAGGATGATTTCAGATGATTCATATGAGCATTCCAGTTGAGTTTCCTGTCGAAGATCATTCCCAGGTAACGTATTCGTTCCACTTCTTGGATATTCTGATCATACAGCTTCAGCTTTGGAGTGGATTTTTTTTTCGAGAATTGAATGCACTTGGTTTTTTTGCAGCTCATTTTGAAACCAGTACATTTTAACCGGCTCTCAATCGGATGCACTGCCTCTTGTGAATTGTTTTCAATTGTTGTCAGATTTTTTCCTCGCGAGTATACCACATGGTCATCTACATAGAGGCTAGCTTCTACAGGTTGATTGATGTTCATGACAGCCTTTATCACAGGGGGAAGGTCAGAGACTTAATACCTATTATGCCCGAAAATTAAAAAAAAAAAAATTAAAGGATTGTATTGAACACACAAATGGTGAAACATGCGAGATTTATGGAAGTAATCAAAATCTTAATTATCAAACTTAGAAGAAATAAAAATTATTGTGATTAGTTAAAAAGGGTGACACTCCAAACCGAACCTAGAAAAATGAATGGTGGTATCTGTAGTAGTTTCCGTCGATGGGGGTTGGTGATTCCTGTTGTCAGAAATCCCCGATTCTATTAAACTCATGTTTGTATGGGATTACTGGTACGGGTCATGTGTACTTGAGTACGGCCTTGACACGCGCAGTGTATCGTCGATGTTCACAGTTTTTACAATGTAGAGCTTATCAGGCTATGTGAACAGAATACGTAGATTCATGGTGAATTGCGGAAAATTTTCACTTACGAGCTCTCAATATATCTGCAACCGGTGCACAATGCACTATGTTGTTGGGTGGTACAATTAGATGAATCAATATTCACTTTTGAACTGGCGAATGGGATAGTTTTGTCAAAGACTGAGACAACAACTCTATTCTTTGTCGTACGATGTCAGACACCCCAATATTAGGTTTAGAACATTCTAATATGATATTTCATAACAAATGTTATAAACAGACTTTCAAAAGTGATTCTGATAGTTGATTTTGTCAAAAATATATACGTTGTAAAAAAAAAACAATATACTTACCTCATATCGTTAGAGAAAATTGATGTTTGTTTGGAAAATAAATTGAGCCGTTTCCAACCACACTGTATATAATATCAAATACTTTATCAATTTAAAAAAAAAAAAGGGGAAAAAATTCCAAATTAAGGTTCACAATTTATATGAGTCAAATGATTATCTATACACTGGAACAGAATATTTAAAACTCTACTAATTGGGAAAATAAAACAATAATGAAAACAATTAATATCTGTTGAATGAGCACGTACCTTCAACGAAACTGGATGAAGTCTAGTTTTTATTCATAATGCATATAACTGGAGATTCCATAGAGTAGTTCAATAGTCAAGGATAATTCAATTCATGATTTGGAAAACCACAAATGACCATACCCAAATATGCGGTTAAAATTTCAAATACAAACATTTTCACTCTGGGTAGAGATTTCGTAGAAAATCGAAATATGCCATTCAGTTTAATAATATTTGGAAAATATTCAATATGCCGAAGTAATACAAAACACAAATTATAGATTACCAATTTGTCACTCTTACAGTTGCTAGATTTTACACACAATATTCTTATCAACCGATTTCTAAATGTTGATTATTGATTTTTTTTTCCTGTTTTCTTAGTTATTGATGAGTTGTTATTTTATTAATTGAACACCGACTCTCCTCTAACGCGCACTTGATGAAACATTTTCCCGTTCCGATATTTATACTTTTAGTTATACTTTTCAATTATTTCTATGTTAACTGAATTTTAATCTGACTGCATACTCAATTGACAGACTGACGTAGGAGGCTGAGCTTGGATGCGTGAATGAGAGATATTTTTCATTTTTCAGTCGTTTTATAGTACCTCTGATAGATGATGTTTTACGCGTTAGCTATTATTATGTCTCCCAAGTAGCGGGTAATGATGTCTCTAATTTATAATGTTGGACTCTGGGGATGAGTAAAAAACCTAATTTACTACGTTCTTCATATTTTTAACAGATGGTCGTAGGGTTAAGACACATGGAAATCATTATTTTTCACTCAGCTGGAGTGTTTTTAAAATTGTAATTTTCCGCGAGGCAATAAATGACCCCCTTTATACAATGTCACTGAATGTTCATCACATCTTAGCGGGTACGTCCACATGTTTTTGATTTTTATAGCGTCATAAATTCGAGATTTTATCAAGTATTTTCTGAATAGATGACTTTCACAGGCCATCAATTTTCACAAGTGATGACGGTTCAACTTCATGGTTATAGTTTTTATTTTGTTCAAACTTATATCTTGGTTGGCATTTTCATTACTTCATGACGTTTTTGCAGACATGCAGTGAATTATCAGAAAATGAGTGAGGATGTGAAACCAAAACTGAAAATTGTTTATTATTATCCACATTCAACTATTTGTCAAATATAAAACAATACAATAACAAAGCAGTTAATGAAGCTAAGTATAACACTTCCCCTCTTTGTGAACTGTATTTTAAAATATAAACAGAGAAGTCTTGACGAATGTCTCTTTCGGTAAGGCCTTTGTCTGAATATCAGCAAGTTGATCTTTTGATGCAACATAACAGACAATACGTGTATTATCCTCTGCACGTTCTCGTATATAGTGATACTTCACGTCGATATGCTTGGTACATTTATGATACTCTGTATTCTTGACTAAACGAATGTAACTCTGATTATCCATGAATAGTTTTGTGGGTTCCAAAATATCAATACCAAGCTCTCGCAAAAATATACGTCACCAACGTATCTCTTGTGCTGCATCTGATGCGGCTATATATTCAAATTCAGTAGTTGATCGTGAAACACATTTCTGGAGATGTAATGACCAGGTTACGGAAGCTCCAGCTATGATACTCAAATATTCAGTTGTCGATCTTCTGGTAGAAATATGCTTTTTCCATTACTGTCTTCTTTTATCTCGATTCCACCATAATATTCTCCATTTGAAGTTGTAATTTGGAATTTTAAAGCCAAATTTTTTCAAAAAGAGTTCTATTAATTTCACAGATTTGCACAATACAAGTCCATCGTCGACATAAAGAGCCAGCAACATATCTTCATCACCGAATCACACACATTTGTCGGCTTCTAACTGCTGAACGTGAAATCGGAGAGAATTTTGGTAAATTTAATATTCCAGCAACGGGGTGACTGCTTGAGTCCGTACATACTTTTCTGTAGTTTTCAAACCAATGTAGTGTTTCCATTATCAAAACCCTCTGGGTTTTTCATGTAAATTATCTCAGACAAACTTCCATTCAGAAAAGCTGTTTTGATGCCAAAAGTACTCGAATGGATTCAAACCTGATTACGGGCGAAAAAGTATCCGCAAAATTTATGCCAGGTTTCTGGGAGTACCCTTTTGCACAAAGCCTTGCCTGTAATTTATCAATTTTTCCATCTGCTTTCAATTTAACTTTGTAGACCCATTTGCAACCTATTGCTTGGCGATCAGAAGATAATGTTTCCAATTTCCATGTATCACTTCCAATGAGAGACTTAATCTCGTCTTCCATCGCTTCCTGACAATTTTCTTTATGATCACAGTTAATGGCTTTCTCGTATGTCTGAGGTTCATCAATGGTGGCAGCACAACATACCTCATCATACCGCTGTGGTCGTTGAAGTAGATCACGATTCCTCAACTTATGTTGATGCGAATGATTCTTTCTTGAAATGATCTCTGAACGAATGATTAACGTATTCTGTTCCGTTATCACTTTTGACTATCTTGATATTATTTATTTTGATCATTCGTTGGAATTCAAAGAATTTTGAAAAAACGTCACTTTTATGTTTAACGAAATATACGAAGCAATATGATGTACATTCTCTTTGAATAAAAGGAGAAATTTGCACCACCAAGCTTGTAGATGATATTTTACCACAAACATCCGAATGGATGAACTGTCCAGGTTTCCATTCAGAAACATGTAAAGTACTTTTGAAAGGTTTTCTTATTTGTTTTCCATGTTGACAAGTGCTGCAGAAGAATCCATCTACGCTACTGATTTCGATCCCAGGTATTTGCCCCTTGTCAGGCATTTCGTTGGGTGAACGGAAGTTGATGTGACCTAATCCTTCATGCCAGATTATAACTGAGTTTGTTTGGCTGAATTACTCTGCTGAATTTCAGGAACTTCGAACAGCATTTTGTAATACCGATTAGATTGTTTGATTCCGGAGACAACTAAACCTGCAGTATTTTTAACTTCAATGTTAGTATTGTCGAAAACAACTTTCAGGTTTTTATCAGTAACTGCTCCCATGGAAAACAAGTTTTTCTTCAATTACATACAGATACATACAAGGTGTTTTCCAATATGCGTGGTGATCATTAACGAGAGCTGTTAATCTCATGATGACAATTCCCTCAGCATAAATAAAGGAATCATCACCAATATGGACTGCAATTGTTGCATCAAGTGGTTTCAGCTCGCCCTTTATGGGACGTCATGTGCTTGGAAGCCACAGTGACAGCTAACCAAATATCTTCACATCCATCAATTTCAAGATTATTTTCTTCAGCACACAGTGCTTGGTTTCTTTCATGATGGAATGAAGAACTGCCCGTTCTGTTTGCCATCTTGACTATTTTCACGATATTTGTTGATTCTCTTTCTGCATTCTGATTTTACGAGACCTCTTTTTCTGCAGTAGAAACAAATAACACTTTGTTTGTTCTTGAGCTTGACACTGCTTTTATCGAGAGTCGGACTGTTCCGTTTATGGTGAAATTTTACAGAAGCAAATGCAGTTGATGTTTCTTCTACTTGACTCAATCTAAGTTCCTCTTTGAGAAGTCTTGCCGTCTAATTTTCAAAACTCTGCTTGTTCTCATCATAAGAGTCCCAGGCAGTCACAAAAAATCCATATTTATGAGGTAGACTATCCAAAACCTTTGCTATCTTATCAATATCTGAAACTTTTTCCCCCACATCGGCTAATGTTAGGGCCATCGACTCTATTTTGCTTACGTGCTGTGCGATAGTATACATTTTTTTTCAATTATTTTAACCGCTTTCTTATTTTTGACTTACTTTTATAGCAGGATTCGGAACCACTCTTGGGGTCTTGAAACATTTTTCAGCAGCTGTGGGAGTCGAACCCGCGCCGGGTGCAAACAGTGGACACAAGACCAACGCTCGTGCCACTGAGCCATAAGCTGACACTTGGTAATTGAAAAACTGTTATTTCAGGATGACCTCGTTAACGAAGATTTCTGCTCATATATGAGCTTGATTGTTGTCCACATTTCTAGAGAGGTTCCACATGACACAATGTTCTGAAGTTGAGATAATTCCATTGAAGTAGATATGAGACGCATGGCTTCAGCGTTGCGATCTTCCCATCCTTCTATTTCTCTTTCTCTTACTGGAACCACCTCCATGGGTTTTTGGGTTATTCCGTTGACTAAGTCGAGTAAACCTTCTGTTCTGAGAATAATTTCCATAACTGGAAGTTGTTGCCGTCGAACTTCTAAATATTGAGACTTCTGAACTTGTCCATTTTATTCCTCACAGTTTTTCTCAGGAAGTGACAATGACAACAAGAAAAGTCACAATTTCAATCTTGATACGTGCCTTTTAACTTTCCTTTGGAACTATTCCTGTTTTTTTCTTTCATTAAGTGTCGAATAGTTAACAAAGCTAAGTATAACAGATTTCAAGCTCCATTTGGAAGCAATTAGTTTAGATGCATTTTTCAACCTTCTCAGAATAGATTATTCGTTAAAATAACTTTTCATCTTTGAGGTGGGCATTTCTTTCCATATAAATTCGTTATGTCTATATATGTATATTCTCAGGTCATAACAAAGTAAACATATTGATAGGAGTGTAAATACAGGATGATTCAATTAAATTTTCAGAACAATATGTTTCCCACTGGAAATGGACCTGACATGCGAACAATAATACGACCTCAAATGCTATTTCCTAATCCGTTGCCAATAATAAGTATACAAATGTTGCAAGTATATTTGCTATAGCCACTCCTGAACCAATAATGAAGAGTTTTTGCTTTCCACCAAGTCTGGAATAATATTTCCAGCAGATGCAAATGCAGCAAATCCAAAAGTTTAAATCACAAACAATCACAAGGACAACAGCAAGAAAACATTTCAATTAAAACGCGCTCAACCAGTGTCGCGAAAATCTTACCTGAGTGAGGAACATCCTTGGAAAGTAGTCAAAAGTATTAAAAGATTTTTTTGTCAACTCAAAAAAAGAAAAATGAAGACCTACACCTTGGAAGAAGATACACTACTCTAACTCTTAATGACAAGGAAAGAAACATTGACAAAGTAAATGAAGGAAATACTACTCCGAAACTTCCCCCCATATTTGTATATCGAATAATTGATGTCCATTAGGAGAAGATGAATTAAATGAAGTAGTTGAGAATGAACTACTAGAAGTATGAACGACAACACCATAAAAATCAACTGCGTGGTCCCAGATATTATAGAAAATTCGTGAGCTAAATGATTCAAAACAACATTATATCCCATACTAACATATAGCAGCCAATATCAGCAGCATACTCTCCGCCTCGACACAGTATAAAAAAGATATACTTCAGTTACTTCTTTCGGAATCTAGGTCCTAAATTCATCGTATGAGGCGAGTTCAGCAAGCACACCACGTGCGAAGGTAGAGATCTTGCCAAACTTATTCAAAAAAAGATATTTTTTTTTCAACAGGCTTTCCAACCTACTGGCCATTAGACCCAAACAAAGTACCATATATGCTAGTTTTATTTGTAACCTGCGGTATTTCAGATTCATATAGGGCTGTAGAACCAAACTACGATCTATCAGAAGATCACTCATCAGTATAAGGGACGATCAGTTCGACTTTAATAAATGTTGAGAAAAGTACTTAATTTACATACCAGTGAAACTAACTGGCACGTTTCTCTCGAAAACTCATTAGAAGTGGAAGAAGCTACAGAAAAACTCAATACAATCTCAAAGGAGCAGTTACCCTCCAACAAAAACAATGAGTAACACTATAAACATTGTTCTGGAATTCAGAGAAATATTGAATGGAAAAAAAGATGTACCAAAATGGTTAATGCATTACAATCCAGCTGATGAAACTAAACTCATTACCTCAACAGAAAAACCTTTCACAAATCTCAAGGAAATGAAAATCCAAATAATTAATGACTATGTATCCAATTTGAATTGTTTTTATAACTCTATCTGGAAACCGATAAAATCAAACTCTGAGCTACAGCAGGTCTCTTATTCCTTGGACCTTGAACAATGAGTTATAAAGAAAAGACTACCTTGTTCGCTGAACACCTCTCTGTTTTTACATTATACGATGACAGAATCGACAAGGATATTAGACCGATAAGACTTGTCACGCCAAAAGAAATCAAAAAAGGAATTCATCGATTAAACAACGAAAAATCTCCTGTATTTTAACAAATTCTAAACAACAAGTTCTGAAAGAATTATCTAAAAAGGTATTAATATGTTGAAATCATATCTTCAATGCAGTACCAAGACCTCAATATTGGCCTAAACATTTTCAAATTATCTTGGTACTCAAACCAGGTAAAAATCCAGATAATGTTACATCATATAACACTTAGTCTTCTATCTACCATTGCATAACTTCCATTGAAATAATTAATTCCACTACTACACGGAATTCCGGCACATCAATTTGGGATTCGTTAGTCACATTCAACCATCAAACAATTAATTCCCCAGAGTAATCCCTGCAATAAACTAAAGTTTGGACGACACAAAATACTATCCCTCAGTATTCCTTGACATAAGCCAAGCCTTTGAAAAAATATGGCAGAATTGAACTATCCATTCCGTCAGTTTAAAACCTACTCATATCTTGCCTAAAGGTGCCATTACACGGCGTGTGGAGTTACGCGCCTGGCATGTGGAGTGCGGAGTGCCATGCCGATGGCTCCGTGCAAAACTTTTCACGCCGCACCATTCTCACGGCGCGTGGCGGGTCAGTTCACACGCCAGGCGCGTTACTCCACACGCCGTGTGATGGTATCTCAAGTGATCGCCAGTTTAGAACCAGAGTTGAATGCGAAACATCAACTTTCTTCCCAATCAAATCTGCAGTTCCCCGAAGCTGTGATCTAGGCCAAAAATTGTATCTGCTGTATGCGTCAGATATACCAACAAAGCCCAATACAGTAACTGGACTTCACAAATACGTATTTTCTCTGCGGTATACAGAGTGGCCACTTTTTTAATGGGATTGTGTTGGTTACTTTTAAACCATAAGAGTTAGAAGGTCGGTCAAATGGAGAAAAAGTTGCATTCATAGAAGCATTGTCAAGCAGTTCAAACAAATCGAGATTATCAGGGCCGGTTATTGAGATATCATAAGAAAAGTAAATTCTGTCATTCTTTTTTTCCCACTTTATTTCGAATATTATCAAAAAATGTCACGGGAGTTTTTTATTCGACAGCGAATTATCCTCAATTTGACAGAATCAGATTTCGTATCCAACGTTTCGTACGCTCTGGGCCACCCTCAACCTAATTTTTTTCAATACGAACCTGCATATTTTATGACACTTTTCGAAATAACTTTTAACGCTGAATTCACCGATATATCATACAATATCATTCAAAGTTGATTTTCAGGTGATTTTGACCCTTATCCAAATTTCTTTGGGTCGGATCTGTAGTACATTTAGGTACCTTTAGTTTAATTAACAACATGCAATACATTTCGATAAGAAAATCAACTTACTCATCTTCAACTGAATGGAACGTAACAGAATCAAAGCAAGAAACAAGTAATAATTATTTACAAATTTCAAGAGGTGAAAAACCTAATTCATAATAATTAAACGAAACTATCATTTAATGAAAGAAAAATCAAATGATTATTCGAAAGTAAATGATGAACATTAATGAAGTGAGTGTTCGAAATGTCCACCATTCTGTAAAATGGACTGTGCGGTTCTGGAACCCATAATTCTTATACATTTGCTTATTTCGTCTCCTTGAATACCTTCCAATACATTCTCAATCTTCTCGCGAAGAATCTCTATTGTCGGGTTCGTAGTATCATAAATTTCATTTTTGAGATATCCCCACAAATAAAAATCTAGCGGATTCAAATCCGGAGATCTGGCAGGCCATGCTACTGGACCTATTGTTCCAATTTATGAATCGGGAAAAGTTCGATTTAGATAGTCTGTGACTATTCTTGAGTTGTGTGGACCACATCCGTCTTGTTGGAACCATGGACTATTACGCCGATACCGTATAGGAAGATCATCCAACATTTCTTCTATAATTTCTACATATTTTGCTCCGGTTAGGTTGCCGGCAATAAAATAGGGTCCCAGTAATTCATCATTCAACAAACCGCACCATATGTTCGAAGAAAAACTATATTGATGTCTAACTTCATGAATTAAGTGAGGATTTTCTGTGGCATAAAAATGTTTGTTCCTTCGATTGAACATGCCAGAATTTGTGAATGTCGTTTCGTCTCCCCAAATGATATTGTGCGCAAAATTTTTGTTATTCCGCACCTTCCGTTGAAACCAATTACAGAATTGCAACCTTCTCTCAGGATCATTGCGATATAGTTTTCGCACGGCTTGATATTTATAGTCATGGTATCCGTGTCTCTTAACTATTTTATTAATAGCACTTTTTGATCAATTGCATTCACTGGCCATAGTTCTCGATCCTATTCCTGGATTCATTCGAATTTGGGCCAGAACATTGATGTCATTGATGGGCTCGTTTCGTCGTACATAAGGACCTCTAGGTTTGATGAATGAACTATGTGCAAGTAACGTTGTAGATAAACGTCGAAACATTTTAATATTTGGTGTTGTTCTTTCAGGATATAATTCACCATACCTTTGTTGTGCTTTGAACGAATTTCTATCTAGTTTTATGTACACTTCGTACATATCTCTCTTCTCTTCATTTGTGTATCTTACCATATCGAATAAGTTAAATTGAAATTACTCAGAAAAGTATTTGATGACAAGTTCTTGTGACACAATAATAAACGAAGTGACAAATAATATTACATTTCTTGTTATGTTCTTTTTTATCCACGGCCTACTACTTGAAAATAATACATTCAATAAACCTAGAGTTGTGTGTATGTAAGAAAAAACAAGTCTATCAACGATATCAATGTTCTGACCCAAATTCAATTGAACCTAGAAAAAAAATCGAGAACTGTGGCCAGTGAATGCAATTTATCAAAAACTGCTGTTAATAAAATAGTCAAGAGACGCGAATACAATGATTTTAAATTTGAATACCAAGCCTTGCAAAAATTAGATCGTAATGATCTCAAAATAAAGTTCGATTGTGTAATTTGTTTCAACGGAACAAATGACAAATCCAACAATAATGATTCCTCGCGAGAAGATTGAGAATGTATTGGAAGGTATTCAAGGAGACGAAATAAGCAAATGTATAAGAAGTATGGGTTCCAGAACCGCAAAGTACATTTTACAAAATGGTGGACATTTCGAACACTTACTTCATTAATGTTCATCATTTACTTTCGAATAATCATTTGATTTTTCTTTCATTAAATGATAGTTTCGTTTAATTACTATGAATTAGGTTTTTCACCTCTTGAAATTTGTAAATAATTATTACTTGTTTCTTGCTTTGATTCTGTTACGTTCCATTCAGTTGAAGATGAGTGAGTTGATTTTCGTATCGAATTGTATTGCATGTTGTTAATTAAACTAAAGGTACCTAAATGTAATACAGATCCGACCCAAAGAAATTTGGATAAGGGTCAAAATCACCTGAAAATCAACTTTGAATGACATTGTATGATATATCGTTGAATTTAGCGTTAAAAGTTATTTCGAAAAAAGTCATAAAATATGCAGGTCCGTATTGAAAAAAATGAGGTTGAGGGTGGCCCAGAGCGTACGAAACGTTGGATACAAAATCTGAATATGTCAAAATGAGGATAATTTACTGTCAAATAAAAAACTCCTGTGACATTTTTTGATAATATTCGAAATAAAGTGGGAAAAAAAGAAAAATCAAAATGACAGAATTTACTTTTCTTATGATATCTCAATAACCGGCCCTGATAATCTCGATTTGTTCGAACTGTTCGACAATGCTTCTATGAATGCAACTTTTTCTCCATTTGACCGACCTTCTAACTCTTATGGTTTAGAAGTTACCAATCCCATTAAAAAAGTGGCCACTCTGTATATCCCTATAAATGGAAAACGCCCTCTACAGTCCGACCCAATGAATTACATCGCGTATGTTGGTTATGGAAATAATAAATTGTGGAAATTACCTGCATTCAATTCTGATCACTCGGGGAAGAGATACAGGGTAATACTTTGTTGAGCCCTTTATAATTTTTTTATTCACAGTAATTCAAAGCGAATTTCTATTTTTGTGTACATTTCAGAGAAAAAAACTTCATGAAATGGCATATAATAAGTCAATATTGGTATGAAAATTACTATATTTTGCAATTGTTCAATATTTGCTATGATATAAATATATATAAATATCTATATACACAGGGGTCATTTGAATGTGCAACATATGGGAATTTTTAAAATTAATTGCAAAACCAAAATACAAATATTGCTGAGAGTTGGTGCATGTACAATTATCATATAAGGTGCACGTCAAACAGGATACATGGTAGCTCAAAAAATAAAAAAATTGTGCAAGAGTGAAGTACCCTTATTTAGGAAAATTCAGCAAAATGTTAATGAGAAAAGTTGTTTGGGATTGAAAGTTATGTATAAATACCAAGACATGGCCACCCAAGAAATTATGATTTTTTTAAACATTATTTGTTTCCCATTTTCTTTTATATTCACCCTCAACACTAACATAAATCAATCAAAATCAAATCAATTTTGCATAATTCTGTTCAAATTCAACCATATTTGTTAGATTCTTAATTGTTTAGGGAATTACAAAATTCATGTTTGTTGCAACAATATCAAACACAACTTTAAAATTTCGCAAAGACTCTGAGGTAAGACAGTAGTAATGATAACATGCATATTGAAAAAAAATTTTTTTTTATATTTATAAAAAACCTGCAAAAATTATTCGACAAACCTTTTTATTGAAATTATTTATTAATATTAACAAACAATGTATCCATAATGTATGAATTAATCGCACCCAAATCTCAAAAGCAATAATACAATGTTTTCAAACGTATTTGAATGGTTTTACCAATTTTCATTGGTTTATTTTTATTGTAACTTAATTAACAAATCAAACTAAATTAGAACAGAAAATATTGAAAATGCAAAGAAAACATTGGTAAAAAAATCATCGAAGCGTCTCTGTATGACCTTCTCATTCAATGCATCTAATTGTCCGATCATAAAATTCACTAAGAGTAGATCGCAATACATTTGCTGGAAAATTTCTGCAATGAAATCGTATTGAATTCTCAAGCTCATCAACATTATTAAATGCCTCAAATATCCCCATAAAAAAGCTATTGTGATGAGATTTGGCGAACGAGGAGGCCACCGTGGATCGGTATTTCGTCCTAACCATTTATCACCAAATTTCCCATTTAACCATTATAAAACAATTCTAGCAGAATGAGGGGGACATACATCATGTACAAACCTTAGTTTATTCAGTTCTTATAAAGTCATATTATCCAAAAAATCCGTCAGTTCGTTTTCCAAAAACTGTGAATAGGTATCACCATCTAAATTTTGGCGGAAAAAAACCGGCCCTATTAATTTGTTGGTAATAATACTGCACCAAACGTTTGTTTTTTGATAATACTGGTTTTTATTGGCAATGACAAAAACGCCATTCGTTGTGAACGTCCAAAACAAAATGTGTCTATGGAAATCACGATGATCTATTTTTCCTTGAATCCACATGCAGAAGGCATACCACAATGCATAGCCTCGTTCTTGGAATGTGCAAATAAACTTTGGCTTATAGACATGATATTTTTTTTCACACACGTATAAGCAGAATTTTTTGGGTGGACCTTCTATAATTTTCAACAACTACCTAAAGTACTTCTAATTGATTTTCTTCAGTACACACAGTTTTTTTATTTTTATAATTTTTATATTTACAGTCTGAAGACCCTGTCGTTTGAAATTAATTGAAATTCTGCTTACAGTTGAATAGTGAACTTGTTTGTCTGGATGTTGTTCATTGGAAATATCTGCTGTTTCACGCACTGGTTTATAGTTATTTCCACATATCAGAACTAATTTTGCCTTCTCGGCTAACGTTAACTGTCTTGGAGGAAGCATTTGAAATCAGATGAACTAATAATCGAACAAATTAATGACATAATGTTTAATTTGAACCCTTATTTGTTTTTTTTTCCTTGGTATCAGCGATTATTCCAGTAGGATTTCATGTTTCTCAATTAATTTGTAGTTTTTTGATAAAAATTTTGCACTTTAAATCATAGTTTTCATAACTACTGTTTTACCTTGTTAAAAATAATTTTTGCGAAATTTTAAAGTTGTGTTTGAATATCGTTGCAACAAACATGATCCCCCAAAAAATCCAAGTTAATTTTACAAGTATGCTTGAATCTATTGATTTGATTTTGATTAATCATGAAGTGTTTAGGGTGAATAAAAACCAAAAAAAATTGGGAAATTATAAATGTTTTAAAAAAAAATTCTTAGTAGGTCATGTTTTGGTACTTAGGCATAACTATCTATACCACGTAACATTTTTCTGAATTTTCTGAAATAAGAGTACTCTACTCTAAATTTTTTATATTTTTTGACCTACCCTGTATGCTGTTTGACTTGCAACGATTCTAAGTGCACCTACTATGATTATCGCACATACACCAACTTTCGAAAATATTTGTATTTTGATCGTACAATAATTAAAAAATTCCCATATGTTGCACACTTAAATGACCACACTATATATATATATATATATACAGGGTGATTCAAAAGTACTTTTACAAACTTCAGGAGGTGATTCCTCACAATATTCTGATATGAATTGTCCAAATAAATATATGTCCGGAAACGCTCCGTTTCCAAGATACATGGTGTTAAAGTTTTATTTCTATTTTCGTTTTTTTTTAATTACTTTCGAAATACCGACCCTAATTGAACGAAAATTGGTATTAAGAGGTTTTTTGAGGTGCGAATTCGAACCTGATGTTATTATTGCTCTTTTCGTAGGGGGCGCCACCTTCACGTCTTTTTCTTTTTTGAAGATTCGTAACTTTTTTGACCGTACTTATAGCACATTTTTCAGTTGAAAAATCAATTCCTCTATCATATTTACGTAAAAAAGCTACCCCTGTTACAAGTCGCTATAAGCAACCGTTTTCTAGATTTGGAATAATGGATGCGTGTTGAAGTTATAACCATTATTTGGCATTTTTCACAAGAATGCTTAGGAAATGAATTTGACATTTAAGTAAGTAGTTTCGATTTTTTGTAGGGGGCGCCACCTATTCTATTTATTTTTACTCGTTTAAAATAGTTATTTTTGTATCAAGGGTGCAAAATCTGTATTTGTTTTAATAAAATTTGCAAAAAATATCAACATTTTATTTCAAGAAATTTTGAATATGTAGAATAAAATAAAGGAAACTAAATTGTATTCAAATGAATTGTTCACCTTCAGGCATTCAGTCTTCTAGTCATTGAATCTCGTACCCGCTCAAAAATTATTGGTGTGTTTCTTATTGTTTCACAGGCGTCTACTATTCGGTTTCTTAGATCTTCCTTGTTCGATACTGGTGTTTTATAAACTAGTGACTTCAAATGTCCCCAAAAATAAAAATCTAGCGGGTTTAGATCTGGGGATATTGGTGCCCACGCCGGGTTAGGTTCTTCTACACCCCTACCGATCCATCGATTTGGATAGACAGTGTTAAGGAATTCCATGGCTACAACGCTGAAATGGGCCGGAGCCCCATCTTGCATAAATCACATGCGGATACGAATTTCTAATGGTACATTCTGAAGTAGTCCCGGCAATTAATTTTCTAAAAAGTATCTGTAAGTTGCGCCATTTAGTCGGAACGGAGGAAAGGAAGGACCTATCAAGTAATTATCAATTATTGCCGCCCATACATTTACAGAAAATTGATACTGATAATGTCTTTCACTAACTGCGGATTTTCCAGAGCCCAAACATGGTCGTTATGAAAGTTTGCCTCGTCTGTGAAGAGTTCATATCTTAAAAATTGAGGATTTTCAGCCAATTTTCTCAAAAACCACTGACACATAGTAATGCGTTGGGGAAAGTCTCGTGGCAAAAGAGCTTGTACCCTTTGAATATGGTATGGATAAAATTGTTGATCGTGGATAATTCTCCAAACTGTGGACTGAGTGGAATTGAGAGCTTCGGCAATTATTCTTGTAAATTTTTCTGGATTCTCCTAGAGAGCGTTGAAAACAGCTTCTTCCAATTCTGGGATTCGGACTGCTCGTGGTCTTCCAATAATATCAGCTGCCCTCTCAAAGCTACCTGTTTCTGCCAAACGACGGTGGAGACTGGTAAATGTTGGAGCTGAAGGCAGTACTCGATTAGAAATCGCTCCTGGTAAATACGTCTTGCTTCGCGCGCATTGCCATCCCCAAGGCCATAAACGAAATGCATATCGGCTAAATTAGCATTATTGTTTAAATAATCCATTTTTGCAAAATTAGTGTTTTAAAACTTACAGAAACTTCAACAAAACGTTCAATTGTCACATAATATGTAATTACCAGAACTACTTACTTAAACGTCAAATTCATTTCCTAAGCATTCTTGTGAAAAATGCAAAATAATGGTAATCACTTCAACATGCATCGATTATCAGATAATCGACTTGAAATTTGTAAGTCACAAATATCATGAACGGACAGTCGGTGGCTTAGCGTGACTTTGTATCAATAAGTAGTTTTTCCTGGATATTATGCCATTTGATTTTTTTTACAAAAATGGTAAAACAGCCCTCTATGAATCTCAGAAAAAGACGTATAGGTTAGGCACCTTCAGTAAGAACAAAAATAAACAGGTTAAATTGCACCTAAAAAACTCTCAATACAAATTTCTTCAATTGATCAGTATTTCGAAGTTATTTGAAAAAGAAAATAAATTCAACATCCTTTTCAGGAACGAAGCAGTTCCGCATAATATTTGCTATACAATCAATATTTAGAATATGAGAATCACCGAAGTTTGTCAAAACTTTTGAATCATTCTGTAATTAGATATCATTTACATATATAATATATATAATATATATAATATAATAAAGGTTTATTATTATTATAATTATATATATATATATATATATATATCTATATATCTATATATATATATATATATATATATATATATATAACCAAAAAGATAGAAATATTGCCTACCAAAACTCCGTTATTTGTTTGGTTACTGCAAGTTTGATAACCGTCAACCCCAATATCAATGAACGGATAGCTCGGTGGCTTGGTGTTGTTGCTTATTTCTCAATACACATGAACCAGTTTGTGTCTGGCTAAATTGAAATTATGCCATTTGTATTTACGTATTTCCTACCGAACACGAATCCGGATCAAAATGCAGCCCTCTCAGATATTTTCAGTGGATGAACGAATATCATTTTTCAGTGCTATCTTCAGCTTTTTAAAACACCCACATATTTTGAAACGGGATACATTCCCAATAGAATATTGAATAGAAAGATTTCTCAATTGCCAGTTGTAATAACCCAGGAGAGTGAAAATAAAGTAAAAATAATTCGACAGATTTTCTAAAACTTGTTGCCAGGCTATTGCCGAATGGCAACAAGTTTGAGAAAGAAATCTGGAGAATTATTTTCTACTTTATCGAACTCTCGTGTGGTATTCTGTAGATTAGTTTTTCATGTTACGATCATAAATAATAATATAATATACACTTAACCGGTTTTGATTCATTTCCCACTTTTCATGCGAATTGCAAACGTCAATTCAAAAATATAGGTTGTCAGACAATAAAAACAAAATACCTCAAATTAATCCCGCGGCAATTTTCTAGGTAGAATATTTCCACTATAAGATGTTTTGATTGGCCAAAACGTACATGAATGATTTGAATTGAAAGTTTCCATTGGTTTCTAGAAATGTTAAAAAATCCTATTTAATATTCAATTAAGAATTTTCCCTTTTCAACATAAATACCCTCCAAGAGGTTATCTTGAACGATGGAAGATAGTGACTAAGTTTATGTTTGAGTCGCAGATTATTCCACATCTGATTTTATGAAGACACAGTGTTCATATTTTCAAACAAAAGTCACGCATGTCTTTAACCAAAACACATCCACATATCCGAAATCATGTGTTTATCGCAGGTAAACTGCAATGTCTAATATTTTTCTATTTCAATCACATCAATGTCAAAGAATAGATGTCATTGTTCAATGTTTTAATTAGATTCTTTCGGCTGCAAAAAATGTATAGTGTAACAATGAAAAAAGGGGATTCATTTCAGTACAGCTTATTTCAGTATTGCTACACTTCGCTGCAAACGAAAGAACTTATCTTAACGATAAGCTGTGTTTTCTTTACCAATATTGTGACATTAAAAAATTTGAAAACTAAAAAGACCGACCTCCCTCCGATCCATGGTGAGCGCGGAATGTGCTATGACTCCAAAGCTCAAGCTTTTGCAGACACGATGGAACGACAATTTCGGCTGAATGAAGGTCCAGCCGATGATCTGGATCATGATATTTTGTTGGAAAGTCGAGTTCGTCGAACTTTAAGAGAACCTGACCGCGATATCATTCGTCCAGCTTCGTTGGAAGAACTTAGGCGTATATAAAGGGATTAAATCCCAAAAAAGCGCCTGGTTGTGATGGAATTTCTAATTTCATCATTGGAAAATTACCGGACCAGGTGAAATCACTTTTAAATATAATAAATAATTCAATTCGTCTTAGGAGATTCCCGCAAAGGTGGTGATGATTCCGAAAGAAGGACAGAATCCGACTTTCCCGCAAAATAATCGGCCGATTAGTCTGCTCTGTAGTTCAGCCAAACTGGCTGAAAAATTTGTACTGCAGAGGCTTGAGGAAGAAGTTGAAGACAAAAATGTGCTACAAGATGAGCAGTTTGGATTCCGCAAACAGCATTCTACGGAACTTCAGGCCCTGAGACTAGTCGAAAATTCGATTTCCGCCTTGAATAACGGTGAAGTGCTCTCCTTCTTTTATTAGACATAAGAAAGGCTTTCGATAGAGTCTGGCACGAAGGCTTATTACAAAAACTGATCGATTTCCAACTACCTCTGGGGCCTAATAAAGAGGATAAAGTCTTTTCTCTTTGGGAGGAAATTTCAAATAAAGGTGGAACAATCTCTTTCGGAAACGAGGGAGATTGAAGCCGGTGTCCCTCAGGGGGCTATACTGTCAGCTATGCTATACAGCCTTTTCACCAGTGACATACCAAGGAGCGAAAATGTAAAGGTCTCCTTGTATGCTGATGATACAGCTTTACTGGACACATCAATGGACCATCAAATGGGGGTTGTTTATTTGCAGAATGCGAAGGCGATTTCTTTGGGGCGTAAGAAGCGTGACCCGGAGGGTACCGTGATTGTCTCAGGAAGGTCGATGGTCGACACAAGTCAAGTATCTTGGTGTAACTATAGATCGTCGGCTCACATTGAAATAGTCAATTTCAAAGTCAAGAAGAAAATTACCCTATTGTATCCTTTAATCAATAGAAATAGCAAGCTTTCGCTCAAAAACAAAGTTATGATTTACAAAATGGTGTTCAAATCTACCATTTTGTATGCCTCAGCAGCTTGGGGCCAATCATACAGAACTAACATTCGCATCCTGGAACGGGGGCAGATGAGAGTTCTGCGTATGATAACGAACGCTCCGTGGTACGTGCGGAACGTTCGGATACTCGGAAGACGTCAATCTGCTTCCCATCAAGGAGCATATTGAAGAACGCAACCGGAAGGTATTCGATTATGCGGAGTCGCATGAGAATCATCTCAAAAGGGAAGCCACTGATTATGCTCTAGATGACCCCAGGCACTCACTTGAGTAATGGGCTACCTACTTCTACAGGCCAAACATTCATTTTAAATTCGAACCACATCTCGGTCAATTTTTTGGAGAAAAACTGCCAAGACGTCTTCCAAAATTCAAACCAATCGTGAATAGGCGTGTGCCCTACTTATTCCCGTTGGAAGAGTAAGAGCCTATTAGGCTACACTTGACAATTAATGTGAAAGAAGATCCAAGTAATCTTCTTTGCCCCACGAGCCATGTGGGAGGAGCAACCTGAGGGGCGTGTCATTTGAAATAAATTGAATTCGGAATCCAGAATTGTAAGGAATAATTAATTTCCACTAGTCCACGGCTAAAACAAACCTTCATTAGCTGTCTTGGATGAAAATTGATATTTCCCATTTCGAACGGAATAACGCAAGGAAATCCATTTTGCAAAAACAATCATTTATAAAAATACGGAGACTTCGGAAAAAAAATAAGAATGACGTTTAACTAACTAAATACTGAAATGAAAAAATATAAAAATATTCTTTCGTTTTGATGGTGGTGTACCGTTTTCACCTCTCTTTTTTGTTTTGTATTGTCTGAATTTGTTATAATCATTAATTATTACTATCCATTTTGCGCGAAATTGCTGTGCTTTCCTTTTTGTTGTTCCTGAACATATGGAAAGCCCCTCGTTCGTGCAAATGTTCAAAGAAGTAACCTCATCGGCCGAGGAACAAGAAAGAAGTCGCAGCCCGTGTGTGAAATTAAAAAGCTAACTACTCTCGAAACTCCTGTTCCACATCTCAAGGTAAGGAAATCACAGCTCGCATTTCATGATTCTCTCTCTTAAACTTTCGAATTAAATGGAACAATATTCAAACTCCCGAATCTCCATACAGTCCACTCTTATCGAAACCCAGACAATTTGGTCCTTCTACCGGAATATTCATGAAAACGAGTTTGAAAATGGTTAATTGATAGCAGAAAGTTTGTTCCACTCATTCAGACAAATTTTCGTATATAACTCTCAACAAAAGTCTAGCAGTAACATTGTTCATCGTCTCATCTCGATTAAAATACATGAAAATCTCCGAATTCATTGAATTCAAATCAAATTTCTTATCGTAATTCTTTATTTCCTAATGTAGCCATGAATGCTTTTTGATTCCATGATTTGTAGTATAGTGGAATGGAAATTTGTTGAATCATAAAAGTATTTCATTCGAATGGTTCTTTATTGACGATCGACGAAAGATTCCGATATTCGCCAGCAACATCTTTTGTTGACTTGTTTTTTTCATCGCTAGGGTCGGTATTGACGTTCCATACTCGATAGGTATTTGAACTTGTATGCTCAATAATTATTTATCCAAAATAGTTAATTATGTCGAATGCCAATAAAATTAAATAGTATACGGCAATGCAAGAGCTCTGCATGGATCGCATGAGTGATCTTTGCACTTTAGTGATTTCTGCAAAAACCATTAAAGCTTGATATTCTCACATTGAAAAAATCTCTCATTCCGATACTTATAGCTACCGATACATTCAATAATGATGAGTTCAAGGCATTATTCAATTCTTTCTATCAAATTACTATACTGCCAAATCTATTTATACTCGATATTTGTTAGCACAAGTGACACAACTCCTTCAGAAAACGCAAGCTCATGTAAGCTCCCTAAAATAGAGTTGATAAATTTTCGGGCAATTTTAAGCAATGGAAAACTTCATTGAAATATTTAATTGTCTGGTACATGACGACAACCAGTCATTGAAAAACATTGAAAAATTCAATTATCTCATTTTCACACTTTCTGGAACCCCTTTGGCTCTTGTAAAAAGAAATAATCTCACAGATGCAAATTATATTATCACATATAACTCGTTATTGAAAAGGTATGACAATGAACGGGATTCGGCTACTGCCCATGTGAATGAAATTGAAATCTATAATCTCCGAATGTTGGTAGATACTTTCACCAAAAATTTAGTTGCATTCAAAAATTTGAACTTCCCAGTCGATCAGTGGAGTTTTTTACTATCCAATATGCTTTTGATACGTCTTGATTCCCACACTGTATCTCTTTTTGAATCTGAAGTCGACTCCGATACCATTCCTACTTTCGACACTTTAGTTGAAGCGTTATGGAAGTCTCGAAAGAGCTGCAGATCATACTCGACAGGGCCAATCAAACAAAAGTCATATTCATCCACCACCATCTTCAACCAGACCACCTTCTCTACGACGTTCCTCTTCGTTCCATACTCAACCAAACTCTTGTTTTTTCTGTAAGGGTAAACATCTCATTCATAAATGCTCTCAGTTCCTTTCAATTCCAACCCGTGAACCATTTAATATAGTTAAATCTCATAAATGGCGTTTAAATTGTTTGGGTTCCAAGCTCATCATCAAAGACTGTCCCTCTCAATCACATTGTTTGAAATATGGACAATCACATCACACCTTATTACATTTTGGTGTCTCAAATGCTCAAACAAATCAAGAAACTCAGATTCCCGGTTTACCTTCGTTTAATTCAAATTTGTTGAATATACCTGAAGTCAATAATCGTGTTCTGAATAGCCATAGTTCAAATGTCTCCAATATCCATAATCCTCCGAGGGGTGATAATTATCCTATTCATAATGTCAGAAATGCTCATTTCAATTCATTGCTATCAAATTCGACTATTCTCTTGTCAACAGCTCTCATTGAAATCCGCGACGTCTATGGTTCCTTTCAAAAGGCCCGCACATTACTTGATAGTGGCTCCCAAATGAGTATTCTTAGCCAAAAATGCTTGAATCGACTTGGTTTGAGATCTTCGCCACTCTCTTTGTCAATTCAAGGTGTTAGTTAAATGAATTCTTCTGCCTCTAGAGGAGTTTGTCTCCAAATTCGTCAGTGCAATAACCCGAAACCAACCCTCACTGTAAACGCCATTGTTTTGCCTAAGGTTTGCAATTTCATGCCCAGTTCCACACTTGATATTAAAGGATGGGATCACATCTCTGAATTAAATCTTGCTGATCCGTTCTTTCACATTTCTAGCAAAAATGTTCTCCTACTTGGCGCCGATATCTTTTCTGTCATTTTCGAAAATGGTCGTGTTTCGGGAAACTCTCACAAGCCGCCAGCAATCAACACTGCCTTTGGTTGGATTCTCATGTATCTGTGAATCGCCCTTGGCTCTGCATTTCGAAGGTTTCGAGAAATTGAGAAAATACCCAAAATTAAATGTACAAATCCAGAAAATGATATTTGCGAAGAATTATTCAGAACCTCCGTGTCTAAAGATTCCTCAGGCCGATTCAAAGTCGCTCTCCCTTTTCGATCAAGTTCTCCGACATTCTAAGACTACAGACCGATTGCCCTCAGAAGATTATTGTCGTTAGAACGTCGGTAGCAAAGTAATTCTCCAATTTATGAACAATATCGTGAATTTATGGATGATTATTGGAAACAAGGCCATATATCACTTCTCGAGAACCCAACTTCCACACCTTATTCGTACTACATCTTTCATCATTGTGTTATCCGCCCTGAGAGTTTGAGTACCAAACTTAGAGTGGTTTTTTATACCTCGGAAAAATGCTCCGATGGAAAAACCCTGAACGATACTCTTCTGGTCGGGCCCAAACTCCAACAAGATCTTGTCACGATCTTTTTGAAGTTTAGAATTCACCCTATCGCTTTAGTGGGAGATTTCCACCAAATGTATCGTCAAATATTAATATCGGAAGAACATCTCGATTACCAACGCATTCTCTGGCGATTCTCTCCTGAAGAACCTATAAAAGAGTGTGTACTCATGTGACTTATGGTATTTCCCCCGCTCCTTTAATGACCATCAGATCCATTTCTCAAATAGTGGAGGAAAATGGTAAAAATGTTCCTCTAGCCCGTACTGCTTTGGAAACTTCTTGTTACGTAGATGACTTTGTAATTAGTTGTGCTTCCATGGCAATTGCTGAAACTCTCAAATCCCAACTCATTTCATTACTGCATTTGGGCAGATTCGAATTACATACGTGGAATAGCAACCACGCCTCTCCCATCTCTGACAAGCCTGCATCTTCGAAATCTCTTGGTTTCGATATTGTTTCAACTGTACAGGTTTAAGGTATACAGTGGAATGCACCTCCAGATAATTTTTCATTCAGCATTCTATCGAAAGACGTTCCATGCTCGAAGAGAAACATTCTTTCTGAACTCACCCGTATTTTCGACCCTCTTGGATTCCTTACCCCTCTGACTCTATTCTCAAAACGACTTATTTAATACTTATGGACAATTGGTGTCGGATGGGACGACAAACCACCCCTTGGAACAGATTCAAGGCAGAACTTCCACTCCACTCTGACATAAAAATTCCTCGATACTCATTTCATCCCACCATGAAAAATTGTTTACTCCGTGGATTCTCAGATGCAAGCGAAAATGGTTCTTCTTCTTCTTCGCACAAGGCGGGCTGGTTCCGAAGAACCTCGTACACGTAGGCCTCTCTATTTGGGCCCATTGTGCGCCCACTTGTTCTGAGAATATCAGCTGGGCATGCCGATTTCTTTGACAAAATTCAGCAACTTTCTCAGCTGAATCTCCTTGACGTCCTCTGGGTTCAGAATTATGCTCCCAAGGTTGATCTCCCTCTGGTGCACCAAGGCTGTGCACTCAGTGAGAATGTGCGATGATGTCTCGTCATCTTCCAGGCACCATCTACATAGGGATCATCTGTGTCCCGATGAGCTCCATGTGCCTGTTCAGGTGATTATGTCCCGTTAGGAGCCCAGTCACAGTCTTGATGTCCCGTCTGTTAAGTGATAGGATCTCTTTAGACATTTTTTCCTTAGCTCCTTTATGTGGAGCTTTGATTGCCTCATGCCTGGCGCCTCCTGCCATGTTTTAAGGAACTGCTTTTGTAGAGTTCCTCCATGTTTGAGGTTGCCAGGCTGCTGGGTATTCCCAGGATGGGTTCAGGTCCAACTAGGTCTTTCCCGATCCTATCTTGGCTAATCTGTCTGCATCCTCGTTCCCAGGGACACCTGAGTGTCCTGGGACCCATATGAGGCTGACTTTGCTTGTTTTCGATAAACTTTCTATGGCGTTTCTACACTCGGACACCAGTTTGGATACAATCCTATTTCCACCTAACGCCATATCAGCTTTCTGTCCGAGTAGATGGCAGTAGGCCATCGACTTTTATTGTCGAGATTTTTCTGGACACAGGTGAGTATAGCATATACTTCAGCCTGGAACACTGAGGCATATTTGCCTAAAGGAACTGAGATTTATTTCTTTGTTCCTTCTTCGTAGACCCCTGCGCCGGACATTCCCCCAAATCTTGATCCGTCTGTACCAGGTTGATCCTTGGTTTGGGGGTCTGTCAGGCGCATTGTCTTTCCATTCCTCCCTTGTGGGGATGGTTATATTGGGTCTTTTCCTTAGCGAAAAGGGTTACTCAGCTGTCATATATTGTAGCTATGAAGTAGGTGCAACAACCCGTGTTACGTAATTATGTGCGAAATCAAGAGTCTCCCCTCTCAGAACTATTTCTATACCTCGACTCGAACTTTCTGGTGCAACTCTCCTATCAGATCTATTTTATTTCGTTCCTCATGCTCTGAAAGAACACATTTCTATTGAAGCCATTTTTGCTTGGTCTGATTCTTCTACCACTCTTTCTTGGCTACGTTCTTCATTTTTCAGCAACCGTGTGAGCCATATCCAGAAAACCTTACCACCCAAAGCTTGAAATTATGTACCTTCCAAAGGAAATCCCGCCTACCCTTCCTCAAGGGGTATGTTCCCATCAGAACTCGTTCTCTCTCAATGGTGGGAGGGGCCCAATTGTCTCTTGGAATCACCTTCTTCATGGCCCGTTTCCGAAGACCTCACTGGAATATTTTCATGAGGAAAAGAAAATTATACTTTTAGTCCAAAAAGATATCAATGTAGTACATGCTCTATTGGATAAGTTCTCTTCTTTTTTGAAAATTCAGCGAATTGTTTCGTATAAGTACAATGCGCTTTATAAAAAATTGTCGGTCGAAACGATCAGAGAGAAACTCGTCTTATCTCACTCGGAAGGAACTTAATGAATCTCTTCTCCGTCTGATTAAACATGTTCAATCTCAGGAATTCTCAGCGGAAATTTCATGTCTCTCTAATGGCAAACCCCTCTGCAAGACTTTCCGAAAGTTTTAAATTTTTCTCAATAATGACGGTTTTCTGAGGGTGTGCGGGCGGCTCACGTATTCTGATCTCTCGTACGATAAACGTCATCCACTTTTACTTCCCATAAACTCACCGAATTCATAGTACATAGTACTCATGAACAATATATCCATGCAGGCCATCAAAATTTGCATTTTCTATTACTTCAACGATTTTGGGTTTTTATCTGCAAAACGTGTAATTCGTAAAATTTTGTCTTGTTGCCTCATTTGTTGGAAACAAAATCCAACGAATACTCAAGCTTTATTGGGAAATCTTCCCCCTATAAGAGTGTCCCAAGTCGAACCCTTTTCTTGCTGGGGTTGATTTTGGAGGTCCTTTCATCATTTCTATAAGCAAATTTCGAGGTTCTAGAACCCATAAGGCATACATCTGTCTTTTTCTTTGTTTCGCAACCAAATAGCCCTACAGATTCATCAACAGACACATTTTTAGCTGCTCTTAGACTCTGATCGCTCGTCGCGGAAGAGTGAACATAATTCAGTGCTAACATAATTATTGGTACTCTGGTTCTACTAAAAAACAATGTAATACCTCCCTTACGATGGAAACTTGGGAGAGTTGTTGAAACACACCCTGGTCGAAATGGGATCGTGCGCCTTGTCACTGTGCGTAGTGCTCACGGGTTAATTAAGCGATCAGTGGTGAAAGTAGATCCTTTGCCCCTGACTGATATCCAATAAAGCAGTAAAATACGCTACATTTTAGGTGGGCGGTTTGAACCGTTTTCACCTTTCTTTTTTATTTTTATATTGTCTGAATTTGTTATAATCATCAATTATTACTATCCATTTTGCGCGAAATTGATGTGCTTTCTTTTGCGTTGTTCCTGAACATATGAACGTGTAAATGTTCAAAAAAGTTCATCGGCCGAGGAACAAGAAAGAAGTCGGAGCCCGGCAGTAAGGTGTGTGAAATCAAACTAACTAACTACTCTCGAGACACGACTCCTGTTCCACATCTCAAGGTAAGAAAATCACAGCTCGCATTTTATGATTCTCTCTCTTAAACTTTCGAATTGAATGAAACAATATTCAAACTCCCGAATCTCCATACAGTCCACTTTTATCGAAACTCAGACAGGTGGCAATGTTCAAAAATACCGAAATATGAGGGGAAATGCCTTTTTCATTCATTTAATACTTATAGAATATCTTTATCTGTATACACACATACATGCCTTCATGAATCAGAAAATAAAATAGTTTCTTACTGCCTTTTTTTCAGGGATGAAGACCATCAATCGTCTGCCTTGAATATATCATCTGTAACCTGAAGCAGTCGTGCAACTGAACCCCATACGGAGGACATATTGTTCTGAAGGTATTAATGAATATTTAGTGAGGTGTTTTCGTAGTTGAACTTTCATTGCTCGCTCCATCACTTGGGAGAGAACAGGGGTATACTCAAATCTTCCAATTCTTTGTTGTATCCAGTTGTATTTTTTTTTTCGGTTTAACTCTCACAATAGCTTTCCAGAACAGTATTTTCCATCAGGCAATTATTTGAGAGACATATGGAATTGAATGGAGACAACATAACTTTATTAGTTTTATGTTCACGAGATCGCGTCTATTTGCTTCGAATTAACTAATTGTTTCGTATTAACTTCACGGAACATAAATTAATTTTGACTCGAACAGTTCGAGTCATGAAAGGTTAGGAATTCAGATGTGTAACTTGTATCGAGTTGATTGAAAAAATCATTTATTTGATCTACTTTTTCGAGGACATTTGGCAGATCTCTAGATTTATCAGAATACAAGCATATGATCGGATCGATTATATCATTATCTATTACACACTTCTTATTTTTAATTATAAGATCTGAAATGGTAGATATTGTATCTGTTACCCAAGTTGGAATGTCCACAACTTGACACAACTCAAATGATTCCAAAATCGAATGAAACTTGTCAACTTTTTAGAATGTATTTGGAAGAAGACCCACACCATATCATTTCATCCACAGTAGGATCAAACTCGCTTAAAAACTGGGCTACATCCAGTCGAGTAGGTCTATACAGCGCACAGCGAATCGACTCATTTCTTGCCGAGCCTTGGTTGGTCCTATCTCTGTGTCGTGACGTCGATATCCCTTCCTCGAGCGAGTCGATGAGAAATTGTAATGCTCTCTCAACATATAGCAAGCTATTCTTTACGCGCTCATGAAACCACCATACCCAAGATAGATACTTTCTGACACTGTATGCTATACAGATGGCGAAACTTTTTTTTCCTATTTTCATTTTCTTCCAGATTTGTTCAGTATTTGCATTATTTCTATCATTCAGTAGCTGACTGTTCAAGGAAATTTTGCAGTATATACGTAAACCTCCTCCTCAATTCTATATAAGTTGAAACCACCAGTGTTAACGACTTCATTGGCAATATAATTTCTGAGCCAGGACTCACAAATCAAAAGTATATCAAAGTGTTTATCAGATATCAACAATTTGACTTCTTGAAGAGATGGGGAAAAATGTTTTTATTATATTCATGTGTTTTTATTGTATAACTTCATTTTTCTGCCAGTTGAAAATAAATTTGGCACGGGTCAAGTACACAGATGGTGACAGCAGTTATTTTTATATTTAGCATATTTGTTTATAGTAAAGAGAAGTAAATTATAACAAAAAAATACTAGCTACAAAAATTGCCTGTCGAAAAAACATAATCAAGCAGATAAAAAAAATCAGCTGTGTGACACCCCAAAACTTGACCGGGCCTCGGTAGAATGGGGTTATTTAGAAATAAAACTTTGATGAAACATTTTGAGTATGAACGAAGTCAATTGAGCGGTCCTACACCAAACGCGGGTCGTCCTAGTCAAAGCCCGGGTGAGCGGTCGTCTCGGATGGTAACGCCCACGAGTAAAATTAAACATGTGTAGCGCCAGACTTGGAAACGGTGGAAAGCTCCAACTGCAGACCTAATTTGATTCTTTTGTTGTGTTGCATAATTCAGTTCTCATTTATTGGATAGGTTTTGAATAATTAAATGGTAGAGTTCTTAACTTTGACATTCTTTTATTTTTGACAAATGTCAGTTGGAGAAATAATTTTTGATGTTCTGGATACAGTTTTTCAACGACTTTCAAATGACATATTGCAAGTCAAGTTTCGAGCGATATAGTTTCTGTAATTTTTTAATAGTGACACTTCCGTTTGACAGATGACAGTCAAAAACTGATGGTCGCATTCTGGCAGAAACTGTATATTCATACCAAATTTCTGCTCGATTAGTCCACCGGTTCGGCACTTATCGTGGAAGATTACAGACACACAGAAAGGCAGATTTCACTCTGGAAAAGGTCTCAATCGTCTCGGGGGACCTCAAAACCTCAAGACCTCAATATATCAATTTTTTTCGCCCGATTACATTACTTGACCACCCGAGCGAGCCGGTCAAGTAATACAAACATTGAGGAAGGAAATGTGTTATAAATCATTTATATCATCTATAATTCATTTCGATAACGTTCTCTTCGTCGTTGAATTCAGCAAAAATTTAGTTCTTAGTCAATACCATCCCATTGTTATCAAGTTTGATATCTTCATGAATGCTGGTGAAATCCTCTTTTATTGGGCACATACTTTCGAACTCTATGGCAATTATCAATATGGCTTGATTTGTTGAAAATATAAACAGGATGTTCATAAAATCAGATGTGGAATCATCTGCGACTGAAAAACATTCTTCTTTGCCTCATTCATCTTTATGAGTTCTTAAATAAGACTGGAATAGAAAATCAAATAACTACCTGAATGAATCAAATTTTCAATTCGATTTCTTGAGTTAGGGCCTTTCAGAATATCTATCAGATGTAGTTCAATGTCCAGCGTGCTTTAGCCGAAGAGTTGTTTTCTGTTAGACATTCACAAAAAAATAACTTCATTTTAATCGTGGATTTTTCAATTCACAGAAAAATCTTTCTATCAATATTTAATTGAGAATGTTTCCCTTTTCATCAATATGGCATAACTATGGAATTTTTCGGGAAAAAACTTCTCGAATCAACTCAACACAAATTTCGTCCCCGTTTTTTTACGCCATCTGCACGGATATTTGTATTCCTGGAGTTTTGTGCAAGTGTTTCTTCCTTTTCGATTAGAGATCTTATCAAAACCTCTAATT
This sequence comes from Gonioctena quinquepunctata, assembly GCA_018342105.1. Lineage (NCBI taxonomy): Eukaryota > Metazoa > Arthropoda > Insecta > Coleoptera > Chrysomelidae > Gonioctena > Gonioctena quinquepunctata. Next base: position 44,475 of record JAFIRS010002609.1, on the reverse strand, counting down.
TTTCAGTTCATCCATCAATTCATTAATCTCTTGTTTCAATTTACTATTTCCTTGTTGAATTTTTGTGGTATTATCTCTGTTGAGGTTGTTATTCTGTTAATCAATTCTTCAGAGTTAACTAATTTATTAACTACAGTTTTGATAGTAGAGTGGCTATTCGCCTTCTCTCTTCCTATATCAGGATCTTCTATCACTGTTAGTAAAACCAAGCGTAACCCTAAGGCTCTTGCTCTTTGGACTTCGAATAAGTGGGCCACAGCCATTCACGAATTTAGAATTTTGGTTGGTAAAGGACTACAGACCGGTCCATAGCCCTTGGCATGATGGCATTTCTCCCTTCCTAGTCATGAAATAATATTTGGACTTACTGCAATGTTCGATGCACTAAATAACTCGAAACAGTTGTTTACTCAATAACTATAACTATAATAACTATCTACGTCCCTACTCGAATATCAGCTTATTTCAATACCTATTTTACCACAAATTCAATATTTTCTCACCCTGTGTGAAATCGTTTATTCCGACCGAGACAATATTTCAATAATAATTACCTAATCTGAATGGATATTTTCCTGTTAGCAGCGCTGCTCTGGTTGGAGTGCTTGTTGGTTGAACATAGTGGCTATTCAAAATTATCCCATTATAAGCTAGAGCATCTATATTTGGTGTTGGTATTTGATTACTTCCGTGGATACCAACATCGTACCAACCCTGAAAATTATGAACATTAAATCACTTGTAGAATATTTTATGATGTGCTTATCGGATATTTCTCATTTATGACATAGTTTGTCATCTATGAATCTTTTCATTTTCAAAGACTTGCTACAAATATATCCAAATACGTTATTTAGTCAATTAACTCTACTAACAAAAAACTCATTAGGTATTACTATCCCGTGAGTTCGATGAAAGATATTTCTGTCCAAGACGATACACAAAAACTTTTTTTCCAGATTGAATAAGCAAGTACTGGAACTCTCTAAATGCTACTGGTAGGCTGAGAATTCACATATTTGTGAATTCTCTCAAAACTAGCATTACATTGAAACATTACCAGAATTTCTATGTATTTAACTCAATATACAATACACGTTTTCCGTTCTTGGACTTGAAGTTACTTCTGTTCTTCATTAACTCAAGATAATTTATTCAGATTGACAAACACCATAATGAAGTTCTCTTTACACCTTCATCACTATATTACTATAGAATCGTCTTAGACCAAGAGACCTTGGCACTTTTTAAACGTATCATAAGTTTGCGGACACTGAACATGGGAACTTGTGGTATCGATGTCGACGATGCTACAGACATGCCCGCTATACATTTTTTCTGGGGCAAAGTGATGGTAGGAGAGATGCTGAACAGTTATAAAAAAGGAGGTGAAGAATATTGAGAGCTCACGACTGAGGGTAGTGAAAAACAAAAGTTTACATAAAATAAAGTGACGCGACGCTTGTCGTTGCCGATTGTCGGGCCCGAAAAAAATTCAGAATTTACGACTGACAGTGGAGGGGATCTTACTATTAGCCTTCAAACGACACATATTTCGTCAGCCTGTCTTTTTCAATGGGACCGAAGGGCGCTGGGCCCTCCGATTTTGGAGAAAATTCCGCGATTTTTTTATGATAAGTTTACATTCCACAATTCAGGAACAAGTAATCTGTAATGCGTAATTCGGCAATCTATAAACGCCAGTTCAATACGACATGGCGAAAAGTATACAATAATAATTGTAATGTAATGAGTAATGATGAAGTGATTAATTCTAACTTCATTTTCGTTATTTTGTATAAAATATGAAACATACGATTTCGTAGATTGAATATAAAATTTCAATCAGGACCGGATTAAGAGGCAAGCAACCGGGGCTGCAGCCCGAGGACCTTCACGAGAGAGGGGCCCCACAATAGAAATGTTTAGGTGGAATTTCCTAACGAATACCGAATGATATGCCGCAGTTCTCCCACTTTTTCCACTCATATTTCGTATTAAACATTCCAAAGCGCGTTTCGTATTCTTGTCAAAATTATTGGTTAATATAAATCTTTGATCCGATAAATCATGTGTATATGCGGGAAACAATCATCTCACTATTATACACTGAAAGAAATGAATTCAACCTCATTGAAAAATATATCGTATCGAAATTACCTGTTTAAAAATAAAAACAATTAATTTCAGCATTTTGTTTTACATTTTTCTTTATTAAATGAAGGATTTTCTGTCGATGTATTCATTGAACGACACAAGTGATATAGGTACACAATGAAATTCAAAAATCATAAGCAAAAGAAAATAATATTTCAATTTATGAACACGATTGCAACAAACTAGTTATAAGAGCCCTGTGCGCATTCCATAATAAAGCAAAGGTTGCAAATTCTGTCGACTATTTTTCTGCTGATTCTACAAACACTTTGCCCGTTTTTGCCTGTTTTTACCTGTTTTTCCTGTCCACTGAATTTGTATCGTTGATAGATTTCTACTAAAAGGACTATCAAAAAGGCTAATCTAAGGAACTGTTTTACTATCAAATTCTTGAAAATGAAAATTTCATAGGTACATTCCCAAACATTGAAATTATACTAAATGAAGAGTATAACTTCTCTAAGGTCTAAGTGCCACAACTATAAAACTGAAAATATTAATAAGAACTTCATCTCTTAGTATTCAAACGAAGTAGTACTTGTTTATAATTTTATTTGCTTTCAAAGAACACTAACAAAAAGTATTAATGAGACAAAACTAAAACAAAGAAGGTAATTCTTGACTAAAAACAGTATTAGTTGAAAACTTTTGTACAAGGTCTAAGTGCCAAGAAATGTTTCATTCGTAAACCGTCTAAGTACCAAAGTCTAAGTTCACTTATGATCTGAATTTTCACATGCCGGACCCTATTCAGTGGCTTCGACAATCAAATCTTCATGAAAACCACGGTATGCCAAAGGAATGTAGTCTAACATAGACGTTAAATTGTCTAGTTTCGCTTTTGTTATGCGATTTTTGCATTCCAATAATGGAATGGTTTCTGATTTGAAGGCGGCAAGCTTTTTCCCTTTTTTTAGAACATTACATGTTTCCCACGGTGCAATATCACTAAAACTTCTGCGAATCGATACCTGGAAAGGGTTATCTTTGGAAATACGCAAACAAGATGCTTGGGAAATATTCAATTTTGAGATTTTTATGTACGCATCGGCGAAACGATGAAGATCTTTGAAGTCATCTTTTACCATGTGTACAACAGTGTATGGGTTTTTATGGCAACTTTCTTTGATCATTGTTTCAATATTTTTTGGAACATACAGTTTTGTTAATCTTTTGCGCCTCTCAATCTGAGCAAAATCTGGTCACATGGAAGATATGTGTTCCAGGTATGAGAAATTTTTGTTCTATCTGTGAGAATCTACCAGATGCAACAAGATATATCAGGGCTATGAGGACCATTCTGTTCTTGTTCTGGCCATTGCAATTGTCACTCCAGATGCAGACTTTGTCCTTGACAGCGAAATTTTGGGACTGAAAAAATTTTAAAAGCGCGGAGCCTATTTCATTACCTCCTCTGCCTGTCAATGATTCATTCCATAATATCATTGTTGCTGTATTAGTGCCAGCAATATGAATGTCGAAATTGTAGCAAGACAGCTGTCTACTGTAAAACATGTCGGAATGCGTAAGTGTGGGTATAGAGATAACTTGTTCTAAATCCATAGATAAGACTATGGCATTGCTATTGGGTTGTTGAGATTCAACACAATCCTCTTGCATGGCTTTTCTAGCACTTTCTGCCTTCCTGTGATGCAAATTCAATTTCGCGGGAAGATTGCGATCTGCTGGGTCTGCTTTTATTTTATTATGAAGGAAATCGAGGTAGAGAAGATCCGATCCAGGCCTCCCAAATCTTAAGTGCCGAAAATGTTTCTTGAATACGTTGGCATAAAATCAAGTACCCGGATATCGCTTCTGAAAGGCCAGAAATAACCTGTTTATGTTCAAGTCCGCACTCAAGCATTCTTTCTTTGATTTTTCTCTACTGTAATGGTTTTGCTCTAGTGGAAATTCGTTTATGTGTGCAACAACCTGTTGAACAATGTCTTCAGTGAATTTTCTAGCGCGATTTGCTTTACCCCTCGAGTCTGTGAACACAGTTTGGCCTGATTTTTTCCTCTCTACTAATCCTTGTACTTTATGGTGTGAAAGTGCAAAAGTATCGGTAAATACCTTACGACATACTTGCAAATGTTTTCCTTTTCCATCGGAAATAGTATAACATATGGTTGCTTGACGGCGGCTTTCAGTTGGGTTGGTATAAGTTCCATGGCGCCTACGACGTATTGTTGTCACCTGCATTAAACCAAGTAAGTAAGTGCTTCGTTTAGCCTCATCAGTAATTGAGTAGAAAGAATGGAATAGCCTAAGCTGCTGCTCAAATGAAACATTCTTGCATTCCCACTTGCATTCACAACGAACCTGTGTTCAAAAAATTTCAGGTTAGAAACTCACAGTTGCAACCATAGAAAAATACTTACATCACGTGAGGGTTCTTTTTTTGCCGGAACTACATTGCCTTTATGATTTTTGTGTTCCGTGCCACTTGTTTTCAGTCTTTTTCGTTCATTTATAACACTTTCAGTGCCCTTAGGACGTCTTTTACGTTGATTTTCAATCTGCATATCAAAATACAAAGCACCTACACAACGCAAGTTACATTGAAACTGGCAACTGACGCGGCACTTAGACCGTTTTAATATTAACAGCTCCTGGTACTTGCAGATTGCGTCATCTGTTGGGAGATAACGAAAGCAGAAATATTGCCTTGGCACTTAGCGCGTTTATAGAAATATTGGGCATGGCACCTAGACCGTTTTAATGTAAAAAGCTCAAAACCGCAGAACGTGGCACTTAGACCTTATAGAAGTTATACTCTTCAAATATGTACTTGGTTTTGATGTTGTCGAATTGCACTGAAGAGCGCTCAATTTCCAAAGTGAAACTTATAAAAAATAGGCTGCAAACTACGATGAGACAAAGCCGCCTAGCATTGAGAGTGATTTATTCCGGAAGCTGAATTTCACCGAAATCATCAATGATTTTTCGTCGAAAAATGCTCGCAAGAATCCATTCGTTAACGCTGTAACTCAATCAGATTTACTTGTATTTTATTATGCCTACATATGCTTGTGTTAAAATAATTTGATTGGTTCAAACACTTGAAAGAAAACAATTGTTTAACTTGTATGAAAAATAATTAGGGACCTCCACTCCTTTGTTGCCCCAGAGCCTCCACACCTTTTAATCCGGCCCTGTTTTCAATGATACCTACTATCCCACCTGAGAGCCTGCAAAACCTTTCTTTTAGTCAAAAAGGTTTTACAGGTATATCCGCAATATTATCGAAACCAATTCTAACCTCACATTGAAAATCTTATATCAATTAATAATTATACATCGCCGACGTTATATCATAAGGCAAAGCTTTATCCATACTAAAAACATCTGGATAATGTATTTTTTCTTTGTGCGCTTCCGTTGAAACTAAATTTTCGAGTGTCAGTCACAAACATTACATATCAGTCATGAAAATCCGGAAATTTCAAATATATAGTTCCGAAATCAGATCAGGGCGCTTTACGCGGCACTTCATTTGTTCACTGACAATATTCCACCGACACGTGAGATGACTGACACATGAATTCATCGATCCAGCAGATAAAATTCAGGTAAATATCCAAAGGCCAGTCTTTAGAATACAGTTTTTGAGAAATTAGAAGCGATGTTTTAATAATAGTCATATTATACAGGCACCTAGAAATTGCAGCATACGGGTTAGTTTAGCGACTCACGGGTCGTTAACCATACTATCTTAACGTGTTTCCGTTGTAACTAAATTAGTTATAAACATTTGATTTTAATGATACGAATCTGGAAATAGTAGCCGTGCTCTCAGAGCCTCTTTTCACTAACTTTTTTTTACGGCTGATATGATTTCCACCACCTATTGCATGACTAGGAATCGCACTTTTCGATTACGTAGTTGGCATTAATCCTAATTTTGAAAAGTCAGTCGTAAACTTATCATAAAAAAATTTATTTTTTTCCAAAATCGGTGGGCCCGGCCCCCATTGAAAGTGACTGGCGGACGAAATTTACATTGTTCAAAGGCAAATGGTTAGATACCTCCAATGCTCAATCGTGAATTCTAAACAAAATTCAGGCCCGTTTTTGACATATTTTGAACGATGCTGCAGGTGTACGCCAAGTTTTAGACGACTGACAACCTGCGAGTGTCATTTTATTTTATTGAGAACTTTTGTTTCTCGATTCCTTCAGTCAGTTCACAGTGTATGAAAGTGAACTTGGCAAAACAAATAAAATTAAGAGTACTGAAAATCTCAGATCCTAAATTCCATAAACATAATTAAAACATTCTCTTTAAACTTTTCTTAGAAAATTCATATCCAAAACCTTTACTTAATAACATTCTATATAATACTTGGTCTCACTTAGAAGTACTAGCCTTAAACAGTAATAACTCGAACATTGTCTCAACAACAATGAAACTATCACTACTCCTACTCAACCTTTTTTCACTTCATTACCATATATAAGAGAGATCACTCCTAAACTCTCCAGATTATTTCACAATCCTGAAAAATTTAAGATATCATATAAAAGTTGAAGATAAAACTCCATTACTTTCAATGTCAAATGTAATTTATAGTATTCCTTGTCATGGTTGTAATAAACAATATATTGGTCAAACGCAAAGATCATTATCGAACAGACTAATTTCTCATAAAAGTGACTGCAGATTGCATCCTGAAAGATGTGCTCTGGCAGAACGAATAAAGACCACCAGATGAATTACGATTCAGTGAAAGTGCTAGCGACAGAGTCACATACATCTAAGAGAACATTCTTAGAAATGGGTTTCATTTCCCAAGAAAACAATTGTATAAATAAAAAAACAAATATTAACCATTGAGTGAGATCTACTCTTATTTATTGTCTTTAGATATCAATCAAAATTGACAACAATGTAATATTAGATAATAGTTCTTTTTTATATTACCGCCACCTGGTAACATCAGTTGGTACTAACAGTTGGCACCACTGTAACAATTTCCAAGTGACACCCGTCAGGTGTCGTTAGCTTGAATATAATTGCGGGATTTATTCTTAACCTGTCAGTTTCACTTGTCTCACCACATAGAGTACATATTTATATTCATATAATTTCAAACAACGCTAATGTGGTTGTATTAACTTTGAACTTCGTTTTATTCCTTGATCTACGTTTTTTTCTTTTGTATCACCACATGTTAGAAGAATATGTTTAATATCATTGAAACCAATCTCAACAATATCCCTAGTTTTGTACATATATATATATATTATTTATATATATATATATATATATATATATATATATATATATATATATATATATATATTATGTCAAGACTTGGATCATTATCAGGAAAACATCTTCTGAAAATTAATGCTTCAAAGTCATGTACTGAATGAAAGATAAAAAATTGAGGCATCAAATCAAGTCCTAGTGACTATTAATAATAAAAAACTGAAATTCAGTGATTATGTCAAAAGCCTAGTATTACAAATAGACTCGAAACTACGTTCTGAACAACATGTTACTTCGAAACTGAAAACAGCCTATGAGACCTTGAAATTATTGTATCCTCACCGTTTTGCCATTAACATCAGAACAAAAACAATGTTAACCAAACATCTAATATCATTTCGATCATTGCGATACAGTTTGTGATCGCTTCCTTCGAAAGGAACCCGCATTCAAAAAGTACAGAGTCCTGCCAAAAGAGATAGATTATCTCATAAACTTTGGAAAATATGTTGGATGAATATGTTCAATCATAGTCAATTCCATTCTCGCTGTTTCTTTTATAAAATTCTCAAAACCATAAATCGTGAATATCTATGCTAAAAAGTTCATAATTTGAATTCGAGAAGGAAAAATTCCAGTAATTTACGAGTCTTAATTCTTATATTAGAATGCATTAGACAGTTAATCACTGAATATACCAAATTTCACATTATCATCAATGCATTTAAAAAATAATAATAATGGATTTCTTGTACAGCAATGATAACCGCTGCAGACTCTCTCCTTGTACAATATTATTCCATCCAAACCGACGCAAATTTATTTTACATAATCATTTTACTATTTTTTTTTGGGTTATTTGTTGTTTTGTGCTACTTAAGAAGGAAACACCGCTACTTTCGTTATTTCCCTTATTTTCGAAAACGGTACGAACCATCTCGTAGAGTCTAGCTAAATCTGCTTAGGCAACTTTCATCATCATTCTACGGTTATGTGAAAGTACGATGTCATAAAAATAACCTTACCATTCCAAATAACTTGAGGATTTTTTTTTTCACAATTTCTCGAAGAATTGAATAAAACAAAATTACTGACTTTGATCCAAATCGAATGTTGATTAACGTGCTTATGCACAGAAAAATTAGATACTGGTTCATTCATTCATTCATTCATATTCACTGTTTGGTACCCTTCACAAAAAAAGATACCCAAAAGAAACAAACTGTTATAAATTTTGATTGCTAATAAGAAAAATGACATATTTTAAACTTCCCGCCGCATCGCGTCGTCAGCATTAAGATAAGATTAAATCGATGGTGCATTTTTAAATCACAATGAAATGACTGATTGATAAGCGCTTGTTTCCATTTCTTTCGGTTTTTTGGGAATATTGCCGCAATCTATGAATATTCAATCAGTATCTGGAATGTCCTCTTCATGAACCCGATCATTTACATCAGAATATATGCAGTACTAAACCAAATATCGATCTTTAACAGTTTTGAGATACCCGTTCACAGACCAACTATAATTTTATTTTTTGATATGATGAATATTGTTGACACTGTTACCTTCAGACAATCACACATTTAATTCGAACTTACGAGATCATCAGCAATAATGAACACAATGTTAGGTTGATCATCTGAAAAAACTGGTCCAATAAAAATCACAAAACAGATTGCACCAAAAATATTTTTCCTTATGGATTTCCCCATGGTAATAAGATTCACCCGGAACGAATATCACTGACTAATTTTGATCCGAGACTCGATTACATTTATATATAGGTTTTAACATGATTCACATAATATGTTGTATTCACCATGGCCACTATTTAACATATTTAATTGGGCGTGAAGTTCTTGAATTTTGTTTATTTTTTTTCTTTCAAGAATGAATTATATACAGTAAAGAAGGAAATACTTACTGAGATGCGAAAAGCGATAGGTCGTTATTGTTGAATGATTCATTTCTCACAACAAAGCACGGATTTCAGCGTGGAAAACCCCGGAACCATTTGAATGGGAAAATGCGACGTTGAAGAACAATTATTTGTTTAATTAAAAATTATTTTAAAGTTTTATGTAGTAAAACATAATAGTAATGAGTTCGGCTTAAGTTCGGACAGGATTAAACTAATACTGGACCCAGAGAAAGTTCTTATTTAATTCTTTACATTTATACCGGGTGATTCTCCAAGGTGGCTCACCCCTATAACTTTTTTATTATTGAAGATGGAAAAACAAAATTTGGAGGTTGTGTATTATAGTTCAATTTACATTTTTTTACATATCTATTTGCTTTGCTGTACTTCCGGTTTGACCGCAAATGACCCCAACTTTCGATTTTTAAATGGGACATCCTATATATTTTTACTTATTTCGATCGAGAATGACATTCTCAATCCAACAACACCTCACATGTCAATATTTGACGAATAAAGTCATTTTTATTCCAATTTTTATTTTTCGATCTAGAATGGAATCTAGAATGGATCGTGTAAATCGCTTCATTATTGATCAAGTAACGAAAGAAAAATATGACGCTTATGACTTCACAGTCGTTTTAATAAGTATTCAAAAGTCGCAAATTAGTCCATTAAGGTTCTAAATTTTCAAAATGAACTCCTTCTTGATCACGGCAAAGTTCAACTTTTTCAATTGTTGGGCGCACCACATTGATTAGCTGTTCCGCAGTGATGTTCTGGAATGCCACCCTTACTTTATACTCCAGTTCTTCACGAGTAGCTGATGCTGTGGTATACACCTGATTTTTAATTGGTCCCCAGAGAAAAAATCTAGCAGAGTAAGATCTGGTGATCTAGAATATGAAAAAGATATAATACATTATGAAAAAATATGACAACTCAAGAATGTACCTCGCAGGCCACTGACTAGGCCCATAAGTGCCAATCCACTTTTCTGGGAAGGTGTCATTCAGATGTTCTCTTACGACTTGAGAATTGTGAGGTGGAGCTCCATCTTGTTAAAAATAGATATCAACTTGGTTAGCCAATGGCAAATCTTCAATGAAATCATTAATTTGATTTCTAATGAACTGTAGATATCTTTCCGCAGTAAGTTGTCCGTCGAAAATTATTGGCCCCAAAAGTTTTCATCCGATAATACTCATCCAACAATTGAAACCAAATCGCTCTTGAAAATTTCCTTCTTGCATCAGATGTAAATTTGTTTGAGACCAGTACCTTTCCGATTGAACAGACCCAAGTTGGTGAATCGATTTTCATCTGAATAAATAATTTTAAATGGAAAACGTACATCTTCTCCGTATTTAGTCAAAAACCAGTCGCAATAAGTTGATCTTCGGTTGTGGTCGTTATCGTAAAGATAATGGTGTAGTTGGTACTTGAATGATCGATAATTATATTTGTGAAGAATTCTCCAAACGGACGAATAACTTATATAACACTCAGAAACAATTTGGCGAATTGACGCCGTACAATTCACTTCAACATAGGCCAGCATGTTTTTGCTGCAGTAATGTTCAATTTTATATTAAATGAAAAATATAAAAATGGCGACTCAGTTGAACAACCAATCCTGGCCACAGGCACCTTTGCAAAATTCCAAGGTGAGAATCCTGTTACTGAAAATATAATAGAACCACAATCAATCATAACTGATCCAGCTCATCGCATCGCACCAGTGAACTCCTACTCTAGTACATATCATATACAAAAACTCGAAGACAAAAACATATCCACAGAACGGTTAGCAATATCAATGTCAAAGAGAGAGAGAGAGAGAGAGAGAGAGAGAGCATATTCCTGCGCTATATTGTCTAGAATTTGCCAGATTACTCTACGGAGCAGCGAATGAAACTGGTGAAAGGAAATGCGCCACGGCAGCCATTCAGTTGGGCAGAGCACATAACGAAAGTTTGCTTCTTTACCGACAATTTCATGTGACGTGTCAATGGCAAAGACAGCAAATAATAAACAGTAAAACTTATAAGAGAATTATGGAAATAATACGACCGTGAGTAAACGTAGAGGTGAGCTGAGTTTACTTTATCCGGACAGAAAAATAGTAAATTCGGATACCTAAAAACTCGTCAGCTCTTCAGCCTGATATTGTTGGGGTTTTGAAATTAAGGAGATACTACTGTGATATCTTGCTAAAAATGTCATTATTTTCATATAGGGTCGTATGAGTCGTGGCCAGGACCGAACAAATATGTTATGCAATCTTCATAGTTTTATTGTCTGATTAAATTTTAAATCATTTGTATTATGAGTCTCAACTCAAATGGTGATTCTGCAGGCAATATTAAAGTTATGAGGATTATTGCTCACTAGAAGTTGATATCTTTCATTTTGAGTGAATAAGTAATAACTTATTCATAACTGACAATATTGTAATTTTGTCTTTATCATCGACACGTTGATTTTTCGAGAAAAAAATGAATTTGTCAGTATAAATATACTTCTTTGGGTAAATCACAAATCAAAATTAAATACAACAATGAACCCAAATCATAGTCTCGAAGCACATCAGATCCTGCCTAAATATATGATGAGAGGTCTACCACTTGAAACAAACGAATTATTGTTTTGGAAGTTTAAAGTGGGAGAAATAATTCGGGAGATGATTACTTACTCCGTAGTTCTTGAATTTAGCTCAAGTCATGATTCACATCATCGGATGCTATAGCAAAATCTGTAAAAATGCAATGTACTGTGATATCTTGCTAAAAATGTCATTATTTTCATTTAGGGTCGTATGAGTCGTGGCCTGGACCGATCAAATATTTTATGCCATCTTCATAGTTTTATTGTCTGATTAAATTTTAAATCATGTTGTATTATGAGTCTCAACTCAAATGGTGAATTCTGCAGGCAATATTTAAAGTTATGAGGATTATTGCTCACTAGAAGTTGATATCTTTCATTTTGAGTGAATAAGTAATAACTTATTCATAACTGACAATATTGTAATTTTGTCTTTATCATTTCATTTAATTGTGTCTTTATCATCGACACGTTGATTTTTCGAGAAAAAAATGAATTTGTCAGTATAAATATACTTCTTTGGGTAAATCACAAATTAAAATTAAATACAACAGTGAACCCAAATCAGAGCCTCGAAGCACACCAGATCCTGCCTAAATATATGAGAGGTCTACCACTTGAAACAAACGAATTATTATTTTGGAAGTTTAAAGTGAGAGAAATAATTCGGGAGATGATTACTTACTCCGTAGTTCTTGAATTTGGCTCAAGTCATGATTCACATCATCGGATGCTATAGCAAAATCTGTAAAAATGCAATGTACTTGGGCCTTATTTACCATATTTTCTGCAATATGATTTGTGTGTAAATTTTTTGGAGCAGAAGTCATATTGCTCTACAGCTTTATATATTTTGTATTGATTATATAACTTTTTATGTAAGATTCATTCGAAAATGTTTGCAGTACAAAACTGCAACTGAACGATAATGACTAATTTTTTTCTTGTCTCCATTTTTCTAGAATCGGTGTAATTTTGGACAGTTCAAATGCATTCGAGAACAATTCTGTTCTGATTTTTTTTTTCAAGTAATGAGTCGGTTATTGAAAAATGAAGAGAGCAGAATGGATTCTGATATTATAAATACATGATCCACGAGAACTGAATTGTGCAGTTCACCAAATACTTTCATGATAGAATAGCAATTTGTAATTCGATATTCTAAGAAAACAAACAGACTATTCATATGTCATATGTACATTTTTCAAAAATTCACACCTGCTGAATACAATAAAAAAATAATGTTTCGAAACAACTCGCTTACAATAACATTGAAATTTGGTCGAATGACTCATTCAAAGGCATAAGAATACATGATAACAACATTAAATAACAACAGGTATACCATATATTGAATTAACCTTCAGGACCGATATATATTTTTTCTTTATTTAACGTCGGTCTATTTCTGCGACCAGGGCCGAATACCAACGCCGGTAAGCACACTCCCCCAACCGGAAATTTTGCCGAATCCTCTGATGTTTTCAACATCCATAAATTCGGGACCGCCATATTAACTTTCCCTCCGTAGGACGGAAAATCTGTCTCCATATCTCGTGTTCATTGGTATGACTCCTGCAGCTGTGAAAATGCTACTACACTGCAGTTGTTCGGGGCTTTTAAAACGCGAGTCTTTCCTGGCAGGTGGTCACCTATTCAAGTACTGGTGCTTGACTCGATAAAACTCTTCCCAACCTGACCAGCTGGATGGTTCCCCAGGACCAATATTAACCGAAGTGGTGAGAGTATATTGAATTGCAACTGAACTAAAATCATTCACAAATGAATTAACTTTCTAAAATTTTGTCACCAAAAAACAAATAACATACAATAAACTTTTTCATGAAGTAAAATTCAAAAATTTACAAAGTAAAAAACTTGAAAGACATTTAACTGAAAACCAAATCAAATTGGATAAAACATATTTAAAGCACTCCCATTCCTGAGGACTATCACAATTTTAGCATTAGGCCCTAAATTTAGTATTGAACCACTAATACCAAGAGATATATCGATAAAAAATATCTTATCTGATGTAGACAACATCACGGAACCTCGAGAAAGAAATATCACTATAGCAAGAGCAATTAATATTATAATCCAACTATAATTCAAGTCTATGGACTCTTTTCTTCAAGTCCAAAAATGTTCAGAAGGATAATCCTGATTTAATTTTAACACAATCAGATCAAAGGTAATGTAAAAGTCATAATAGACAAGGATCAATATCTTAACCGATCCAATGACATCATTAACAGAAGTTCATATATAGAACTACCTAAAGATCCTACCTCAACAATTCAGAGGAATGGCAATAAATTAATTACGGTTTTTTTCCAAAATTCCATTCTTCACCTAACATTCACAAACCCACCCTTTCAGTCAGACCTATAATAGCTCTCACTGAAAGGATTGCCTATTTTTTGACAGACATTTCAATGATTGCAATTTATTAATGAAAAGGTATAACAATATAGATAAATACAAATCAGGATGCAATAATTCCAACTTTGCGATTGGGTGTGCCCTCTTGCTCATAGAAGAGTACGTCATAGTAGTATGGCCGGTGCGAGCAGTCACGTTAGCAGTGCGGTCTGCAGTAAATGTAATAGAAATGCAGTAAACTACTTGAAATGTGCAAAATGTTCTAATATATATCATTTGAGATGTGCCAAGTCGGCGGACAATGTGATTGTGCAAAATGACAATGTTATAATATGTTGTGATTCTGAGTTCAATGCAGAGGAAACCAGTGATGGTTTTTTCGAAGCATTGGAAGGACTCTCGGATGATAAAAAGGTGGATATTGAAGTATTCCGTTATACAATCAAACAGAAGGATACTATAATCTGCGAGCTACGTGGGAAAATTAAAACCCTTCAAGATCATATTGAACTGTTGAATAAATTCCATAACGCTGAAGCCAGTTTGAAGCAAATTGGAAAAACAATATCTCCAGGCTCGAAACAAAAAGGGGAGAAACAAAAAAGGCGATAAAAATCTCCAACAATATGGGTCAGACTGAGATCTCGGTGACTAAAGTCAATGACCCCGCAAATAAGCAGGTAAATAAAAGTACACAATTATTGGCTAAGACTGTTTCGGCGGAAATTCTGAAAGCCGAATCAGAAATTAAAATGAAAGACATTATTAACCTAGCGAAAGATACTAACGCAGATACCAACGTCGAACCAACAAAAAAACATGATCAATGGAAACCAGTGCAGTACCGTAATAATCATCGCAAAAAACAACTAATAATTGGACAAAACTCCAACTTGTCCATCAAAGGAGTTCCTAAACTGGCAACCTTACACTTATGCAGAGTCAACAAAGAGACGACAGCAGAAGACTCGGATGCTTAAGAAACAGTTATCGTGTCAATCGATTGTGGCTAAATTTCCGGAAAAATATGCGTCCTTCAAGGTGACTATCAATGAAATGAACTTCAATGCAGCCATGAACCCAATCATCTGGCCGGAGGGGGCATGCATCAGCAGGTTTTTTCATTGGAAGCCAAGACAGAGGACGGAAGTCTGACCATTTCAAATAATAATAAAGGCAATTTTTACAGTAAGGTAGGTGTTTTACATTTGAATATCGGGTGTTTGTCCAACAAGATAAATGCTCTTGAACATTTCTTATTTGACAAAAATTTGTCTGTATTATTTCTCAGTGAACACTGGTTATCTAACGACAATCTAAATAATCTTAAGATCAAGAATTTTACCCTGGCTGCTTCTTTTTGCAGGGGAGTTAAAAAACAGGGTGGAGTGGCAATATATCGTAAAACTCATCTTACATCCAAACCTATTGATTTGAACACTTATTGCATTGAATCACATGCCGAATTCTGTGGAACTGAAATCCCAATAATGAAGTGCGCCATTGTAACAATTCATAGATCTCCAGTCGATGGTGATATAAACATTTTCCTGGATAAATTTGAAGAAGTATTACTCCTTCTCTCATCTAAATATCCACAAATAATTGTCGTTGGTGATTTTGACGTAAATTCCAAAATCAATAGTACAGTACTGACTGAACTAATGTTTAATCAGACCTTTTGGTCTGGAAGTTGTCATTGACGGGTTCACAAGTATCAACATGAAAACAGGTACAGGGACCTGCATTGACAATATCATTACTAACTACAACCCTGACAACTATGAATCGGGTGTCATAGAAACCTGTCTATCTGACCATCGAGCACAATATATTCTGATCAATGAACCACTTTGTCAAAAACCTAAGCTACTCATGAGAAGGAAGTTGACTCCCCACAAAATTGAGTCATTCATAAAAGACATTTCTGCCCATAATTGGGATATCTTCAAACAATCTAATGACGTAGAGCTGTTATCAGAAACACTGATGGCTACTCTGAACTTTTACGTTGATAATCATTTTCCATTGAAAGCCCAACCAGGAGACCACTCTCCGCACCCCGTTAACTTTTTTAACCACCGATTAAAAGAAATGAGAAATACCCTAACATCATTGAAAATTATCAGTGACGCCTCTAATAGTGACATGAACAAAAACATATACAAAATGTACAAACGTGAATATATCACTGCTCTAAATGAGTCCAAAAAAATAGCGTACACTAACTACATTCAAAACTCTGAGAACAGATGCAGAGATGCATGGAAACTGATAATTTTGAACGGAACAAAGACTCAAAATCAAATTTTTCCGAATGTGAATTAACAGCGGACCAATTCATCAATTACTTCTCATCTGCATCCGATTTGATAACCGAACGCCTGACGGCTACTGATAAAGAAGCAAATTCTTTCCTAAAAACACTACCAAGCAATAAAAAATCATTTTTCTTTTTTTCCGTCTGCAAAGACGAGGTAATTGACGTCATAAACTCCCTAAAAAACACCAACTGCTATGACTTTCATAATATGAACAGTTCAATTATCAAGAACATAAAAGATATACTTGCTGACCCACTCACAGAGTTATTCAATTTATGCTTTTGTGAGGGGGTTTTTCCGGATGTTTTTAAAAAAAGCAAATCAATACCGATCTTTAAAAAAGGCAATATTGACCTACCAGAAAATCACCGTCCGATCTCGATAATCCCAGTTATTGGTAAGATTTTTGAAGTCGTTATTAAAACGAAGTTGTCATCGTACTTTGAATATAATAATTTCATGAACGACCAACAATTTGGATTCAGGAAAAACCGCTCCACAATACAAGCAGTTCGTAAACTGGTGACGGACATAGTCGAGGGCTTTGAAAATGGACAACCTACTGCAGTAACCCTATGTGACCTCATCAAGGCCTTCGACTGCGTCCCACATCGAGGCTTACTTGACAAGCTTGAACTATATGGCATAAGAGGGAAAGCTTACTCTTTTTTCGAGTCATATATATGTGGGAGAACTCAATACGTTACATACAACAACAAGACGTCATAGTGTAGACCGATATCATCAGGAGTGCACCAAGGATCAGTCCTTGGGCCACTCCTGTTCAGAATATTTATAAATGACATATTCTACCACATCAAACCAGCAGAGTGTATCTTGTTCGCGGATGACATTACTTTCTACAATTCCGCCTTGAACCCGACAGAACTTCACCAGAAGGACGTCGAAGCATCTAACAAAATCAGTGAGTGGCTCACCCCTAACAACCTGATTCAAAACGACACAAAAACTCAATCAATCACATTTTCTTCCAACACCCACTTTGCCTCAGACGTACCAGTTGAGCTGTTGGGCATCACCCTAGACAGCAAACGAAAATGGGATGAACACATTGGTTTACTATGCAAAAAGTTGGCAAGTCAAACCTTCGTCCTCAGACGGCTGCGAAACACTGTGGACGAAGAAGTCCTGAGAATGTCATACTTTTCTCTATTCCACTCTCACTTAAGTTATGGCGTAATTTTATGGGGTAACTCTATCCATGCAAATCGTACCTTCATTCAGCAAAAGAAAGCAGTCCAGGTTATTGCCAAAGCAGATTACAGAGACTCGTGCAAACCCTTATTCAGGATATTAGAAATTCTAACACTTCCTGCACTTTATGTATATTTCTGTTTGATTGAAAGACACAAACATATTCATTGCCATACCAAACACGAAGATCTGCATAAATATCCCACCAGAACTAGCTCTCAGCTCATCAATCCCAGACTTCGTCTCGAAACATCATTAAAAAATTTAATCAATTTAAATATATATAATAAAGTGCCTGAATCGTTCAAAAAAACTCAGCTACCATGAATTCAAACAAGCCATCAAACACCTCCTATTGGAACATAGCTTTCACTCGGTAGATGAATTTTTGTCAAGTGATCTAACAGAATATAATATTCCGTAAACACCACGATAAATGAAAACACCCATCTTTCTACCTCAAACCCATTTCAAACATAATTTGTTATGTGTGCATACATGTTGATTTTAATTGTTATGTTCACAATATTACCATGAGAAGATATTTTACACCTTATTCAAACATATTTCAAACGATAATCTGTTGTGTAAACCATAATTTGCTGTGAATGTATATATGTTTTATTTTTTATTTGTTATGTTCACAATAACCCTATATGTTATTTTAACTACGGACATGTTCCAAACTTGACGTGTGTAATGAAAGAAATATTCAAAAACACCAATAAAATTTATTCTATTCTATTCTACTCTTCTCCACTTACTAGGGATTTTGAGGATATAGGTGACACCATTGAATCATTGTATTTGTGCCACGTGCCTGCGTATGGGTGCCTACAATAGGCCGTATGGTGTCCGCAATATGTCGTTCCACTATGATTGCTCAGAACATAGATATTGTATCGACACGGGACCACGTTGTCCAATCTTTCCAAAGGGAAATTGCTTCAAATATATTACTAGTATTTTAGGTAATTTTTTATAGACAACAACTTGGTGCACTTTCTCTTCTCCCTACATGTTGAATATTTGGGTTTCTCGTCACCGTCCAAAGTTTCCTGGCTGGTGGAAGAATCCAGACATTGTGAAAGTCTGAGCTGGTCAGTTCTCTGTGAAATCGGTAGTGAGAGATCCCAGAAAGGCTCAACGGTAATAGAGCAATGCCCACAAAAGGTACATTTTGATGTCTATTTCAATTGGCCAACAAAGTTATCTGCAATTATTGAGTTGTCCATTCTTGGATATCTCCAGCATGCCCTTTGGCTTTATCGTGATCGTTCAGTTTTTCATCGATTTCTGTCAATACCGGTTTGGGCTCTACTGTAAACATGTTAAAGTCTTCATGAAGGCCTTCGAGGAGGTGTATTAGAATCTCCTGTGCATCCTGTTGGGCGTAACCCATAAAACGTGGAGCAAATATTTTTATCTGAATCTTCAAAGGAACAGTGTTCGAATGCCCAAACCCTACGAATCTTCAGCCAACAGTTCTTTCATAACTTCCGCAAATGCTTTTATCAAAGCCCCCTTCATGCTTGAAATGCTCGTATTACTATTTCTCATATAATCATCTTTTCTCAAATACTCTGGTGTTCGATAAACATTGTATGTCGCTGTTCATGAAACAAGTATTTCCTATGTTTTTCAGCACATTCAGACCAAGACTTTTGATGTTTCCGTTCACTATTGGCCTGATGGTACAATTGGAGCTGCGTTCTCTGATATGGTGATTCTCACTATCACTGCATAAAACTTTGATAATGAATATTATATAAATGACTCATTTGAAGTCACCAATAAATTTGATGATTGAACACTTCCAGACAATTATGTTCTGGCACGTCTAGATGTCGTCTCCCTTTTTAGCAATGTCTATTTGGATGCTTTTATTGGATCAGTACACAAAAATCGGGATCGTATCACTATTTATTATTGCATCAATAAAGAGATATATTTGAACTTGTTGTCCTTTCTTTTTGATAATATATATTTTTCATTTAATCCTACAGTTTATAAACAAACTTTTGGTACCCCAATGGAGGGGGGGTCTCCGTTTCAGCCATTTCGGCAGCGTACATCATGGATGATTTATTAGACAATGTTATTCCAGTTTTACTTTTTAATCTTAACTTCATTTAAAAATATGTTGATGATATCATATTAGCATTCCCGAAAGATGGTGTGGATGAGATTCTCAATACTTTCAATAGCTACGATCCCCACATCCAGTTCACAATTGAAATTGAGATAATCCCATACCATTTCTTGATACCAAGCTTATACGAACAACAGAGAACAAGCTACTGGTAGATTGGTATAGGAAACCATGCACCCCCTGAATTACCACTCATATCAGGAACAGTCGATGAAAGTGAACATGATAAAACAAATGAAAGTGGGAGTACTCAAAATCTCAGATCCTAAATTCCATAAAAAAAATTCAGATATATTAATTCTTTTTTTTTTGAAAATGCATATCCAAAAATGTTACTTAATAACATTCTATATAATACATCATCTTACTTACTAGCCGAAAACAGTAATTCAAGCATTGTCTCAAATATGAAAATAACATTATCCCTACTCAACCTTTTTTCACTTCATTACCATATATGAGAGGGACCGCTCCCAAACTCACCAGATTATTTCACGCGCCTGGTAAATTTGAAATGGCATATAAAACAGCTCTAACAATCCGATCATTTTTTTATGAAGTTGAAGATAAAATGTCCTTACTTTCAATATCGAATGTAGTCTATGGTATCCCTTGTCAGGGTTGTAATAAACAATATATTGGTCAATCGCGAAGAACATTATACAACGAAATAATTTCTCACAGAAGCGACTGCAGATTGCACCACGAAAGGTGTGCTCTGATTTCAATAATTTTGACCACCAGATGAATTATAGTTCAGTGAAAGTGTTAGCGACATACAACAGAAAGAACATTCTTAGAAATGGCTTTCATTTCCCAAAAAAACAACTGCATCATTAAAAAAATAGGTATTAACCAATTGAGTGAGATCTACTCCTTATTGTCTTTAGATATCAATTCAAATTGGGACAACAATGTAATATCAAATAAGAGTACTATTCAAAATTATCATAATCCGGTAACAACAGTTGGTACTAATCTAACAGTTGGTACCACTGAAATCCCTTCCATCAGCATCGATTCTATCCAGCCCGAGGTAAACGTATTCAAATCTATTTCTTTGAAAAACAGAAAAATTATTGACCTCTTTTTCATGTATGAAAAATACACTACCGAATCGATTCATCCATCTTTGTATCATCGTTATCCTTTAATATACCTCGAATTAGATTTCGATCGAAAATCACTTTTATATTACTGCTGCCTCAAATTCACAACATTATTTCCCTTTGTATATCTATATAATAAAAATGAATTGCAATTTGTGTTGCAAAGCGCATCAGTAGAGAACGGCTGGACCGATTTGGCTATTTTATTTTTGTATGTTCGTAATAGCCGGAAAAGGTTTTCAGGAAAAAACTGGGAAAGTTGCCCGGAAAATTGGAAAATTCAGGAAATTCCTTTTTTATGGAATTTTTGTATGAACTCAAGACCATAACCCACGATTCGAACGATGGATATGCGTAATTCTTTTTTTGTTCGTTATGCGCCTGGAAAAGTTTTCAGGAAAAAAATGGTACAATTAAAAGGAATGTCGGAAAATTCAGACAAAATGCAAAATCATAATTTTTGTATGTACTCTCGATCATAACTGACGACAGGAACGACATATTTGGTTAATTTTTTCCAACTCGCCACTGGACGGCGCTGCAGCCCATAAACTCCTATACCGTTCAATCGATCGCTATGAAAATTGGTTTACACAGATATTCAAACACTGAGAATAAAGGGCTAATGGGATAACCAAGGGTTAACGGGATAACGGGTTGAGGGGTAGCGAAATACGGGTTGACGAAATAACGGGATACCCACGGATTAACGGGATAAAAGGAAACTGGAAACGGTATAACGTGATATTCACGGGTTAATGAGATAATGGTAAACGGGTTGACGGGATAACGGAAACGGGATATCGGAAAGCGGGCAGAGTCACAGGCATAACCTAGATGGAACAACACGAAGGAAAATCATAGAAAAACAAAATTCTACACAACCGAAAATTTTTAGGAAAAAAAAGTTGTGGATATAGAAATTCGGACAGGACAACGTCTGTTGGGCCGGCTAGTGTTTTAATAATCTTTGAGATATTACCATATTCCTCCAGAGTTGATTTCAATTCAAAGAAACTATATCAAGATGTGATCAATTAATAATATTGTCTCTAAACTAGTTTCGCTTATTGAAACACTCAATTAATTTTAATGCCCGTTTATTCCACTTCACACTTCACAATGTACTCAATCACAATTCTAAATACTACGCTATATGAAGCGCCAAATAACATCCATAAATCAACTGAACGATAAATCAACTGCTCTTCTTTCGCATGTGACTGGCTTTTATATTCGTTTGTCACACACCCCAAAAATTCCAGATCAGTCGGCGATCTCTCGAAAATGGCATCGATCCCTTTTTCATGTCTCACCGCTACCAAGCCGCTACCTGAAAACCGGCTGTTAACATTCCAATGTTTTTGAAGACGGCGTTTCTGGGAATCCATATGGCTCGTTATTTATTCTTGCATGAAATTCCATTGTCTTGATCGGCGCGACTTGGCTTACCAGACGCAAAAACACAAGCAGGGGCGTACTTACTCATTTCCGTAACAATATAGAACATACAACATAATTCAAAATTGTTACCTTATGTCATTATTTACACCTGCATTCGGGCTTAGTTTGTTGGTTGTAATTGATTGATTGAAAACAAATAAATCACGAACGGAAAAAAAAATATGAAAACTGAATATTTTCAGTTTTGAAAATCAAAATTACCAACGTGTTTATTGGTGGAATATTACCATCGCCATCCTGGTAATAACGTTTAAATAATTATTGTGAAGACTATCATTCAAATCAGAGGGTGAATGAGGAATCAAAATAAAATGTCTTTTCGAGATAAATTTGTTTTTTTTCTTGTCTCGATGAGCATTTTCTCTTGGTTGAAACAAACAAGACCAGATAATGTTTTTTTTTTCTTAAAACGGTTATAGATACTTATCTGTTGAATATTATGACACTCATTAGTAAATTTTATTTCTATAAAAAAGATTCCAATGATAGGAGGAATAAGATTTGATTATATGTTGTAACATTTCAAAAATTAGTTTTTCTCCCATATTTCAAGATCAAGAAGTGCTAGACGATTAGGAAAACTCTTTATCCAGTTTTATCCGTCTCTAATGGGTACTCATGATGATTTTTTGGTCGAATATGTTACAGAAAGAGGCCAGCATATGATCCTGGTGAGCAGACGTCTACGGGGAAGTTTTCACCGATATACATATACCGGTCGAAAAACATTTCCATAATACTACTTCATTTAATTGGTGAAGAATGATAAGATCAGATATTCTGCTTTCTTATCAACAAAACAATATATTTTCTCAGAAATGTACTTTGATTACTTCAAAACTGGCAAGTGTAAAAAATTCAATAACTTTTTTTTATGTAAATTGGGAAACAACAAATAAAATCATAACATAGGATGTGAAATGAACTCCAACATTCTCAACCACAACAAAGGGAAGCGGGCAGAGTCATAGGCATAACCTAGCTGGAACAACACAAAAAAAATCATAGGAAAACAAAAATTCTAACGGCCGAAAGTTTTTAGGAAAAAATATTAGTGAACATAAAAATTCGGACAGGACAACGTCTGTTGGGTCAGCTAGTGTTTTAATAATCTCTAAGATATTCACATATTCTTGCAGAGTTAATTTCAATTTAAAGAGACGATATCAACATCTTAGTGTGAATAATTATTATTGTTACGAAACTGGGTTCGCTTATTGAAACACTCAATTGATTTTAATTTCGTTTATTCCTCTTCACACTTTACAATGTACTTAATCACAATTCAAAATACTGCGCTTTATGAATCGCCAAATAACATCCATAAATCAACTGAAAAATGAATCATTGCTCTTCCTTTACAGTGATCGGCTTTTATATTCGTTTGTCACACACAGCGAAAATTCAAGAACGGTCGGCAAACTTTCAAGAATGGCATCTATCTCTTGTTATGTCTCACCGCTACCCGGAAGCCGTTACCTCGAAACCGGTTGTTCACATTTCAATGTCTTTAAAGACGACGTTTTTTGGAAACCATGTGGCTCGTTATTTATTTATGCATGAAATTCCATTGTCTTTGGCGGCGCGACTTCGCTTACCAGACACAAAAACCCAAGCAGGCGTATTAACTTATTTCCGTACAATATGGAACATACAGTATAATTCAAAATTGTTACCTCACATCATCATTTACACCTGCATTAGGGATTAGTTTATTGGATGTAATTGATAAAAAAAAAATTTTAATGAATGAAAAACAAATAAACTAAGAGTGGATGCTGCCAATAACGTGTAAATAATGATTGTGAATACTAGCATTCAAATCAGGAGGTAGATGGAGAATAAAAAAAAATATTTTCGAGAAAAATTGGTTTCTTGTCTTGAGACAAACAAGGCTAGAGAATGTCTTAAAAACAGTAGAGTTATAGAGATCCGTTGAATATTATGACCCTCATCGGTAAATTTTGATTCATATAAAAAGGATTTCAATGATAGGAGGTGTAAGATCTGATCATATGTTGTTACATTTGAAAAATTAGTTTTCTCGCATATTTCAGGATCTAGAAGTGATATAGGCCAATCAATAGAGATTTTCTGCTCTATTGATTTTTTGACAAAAATACTACCAGGAAACCGACTGTGCCATCATAAGAAAGACGGTTCGTAGTTATATCCTGTTATGTTTCCTACTGGCAACTGTCAATGCTTAATTTGTTATAAACATTTAAAAGCATATTTTTTTATGGTTTTTGACTTTTAACTTGAGAACCAATGAAGCAATCTAGATACTCTCAACGGACGATTTGTAAAGAATCTAAATACAAAAAAAATAGCCCTAACGCGACTCGATCGAATTATTAGAAACGGAAAAAACCGGGAAAAATAACATTTTTTCAAAAATTCATAACTCCGCCACTTTCTAAGTTGTAGTGCAGGCTTTTCACGACATGTAGTTGGAAAAACTCAGGCACTGTCGCATTATTAGTTTTGGCATAATTGCAATCTGAATTTTTTAATGCATTTTCTTGCAGCAGACCTGGATGCGTCATAGGTGGTCCGATCCAATATTTCCAAAAGATTTCGAGAGTAGAAGTTTAGTACTACACAATGTATATTCTCATTTTGAAAACTACTTGCAAACATGACCGAAAATGGGCTAGTGCGTGAAAGCGGCTGAGTAGTGGGGGTAGAGCAGCAGACGTGGAAAAGCGTATGTATTCGCTGTGTGCAAGACTGAAGTTTTCCTGGTTCATTTATAATCCTCACTTTGTAACAATTTCAATTTTTCAACAATTTCTGAATAATCTACCACGAGGTTACAATTTTGAGCTCACTACTAGTTCCAGATGAATCGAAGTTTTTTTTCTGTGGAACAGAAAGTGCTTAAATGATAAAAAATATGTGTGAGGAAACGAAAGTACACCGCATTTGGAGGTTATGTATTGTTTTCGTGAACATTTGACAGATATTCGACATTGGAGATACAACAACTTCATATTTCCGCTTGTTAAAGAACATTTATATGAAATTTTCACTGTTTTATTGTGTTTCGAGTGAAATTTTGCGACAAAAGACCTGAGAAAATATTATTCCAGTTTAGATGATGTTCACCGGGACCGGTATAAGGAGAAAAATAATTCTTGCATTTCACAACAGCACAATAAGATGATCATTGGAATTAAACAATAACATATGTAATCCAACTACTGAATTATTTTTGAACTCGGTGAAAATGTTCCACTTTTCAACATAAACAAATCGGAAAAGTGAAATTGTTTTACCTCCAATGTCGACTATCTGTCAAATGAGCACAAAACCATAATATTTTGAATTTTTGACTGCTACTTCTGTGGACTTTTAGGTACTTTCGTAATGAGTATCATCCTTCATACTGGATTTGCGAAACTCCAGGGAAAGGCAAGGATTTGGTAAATGCCGGACATGTCATAAATGTCGAAGAGCACAGAGAGTCAGGTGTTGGCATTTTTATTAGAGCTGATGTTATTAGACAAACGTCTGTTAAATGAAGAATATCTTGTGGAATTACATGTTAGTTTTGTATTTTATTGAAATGCATTTATTGGTAATAGGAAAAATAATTGAATGTTTCAAAATGTTCATATTTCAGATGAATGCTGTTCGGCAAATCATATCAGTTTCTTGTGACTGCGTATACGGAAATAGTTATAAATGTAAGCATATGGCAGCTCTTATTGAATATGTTAATAATGACAAAAGTGAGTCGAAAACGAATCATGAACAGTTATGGGGTAAACCTAGCGCAAAGAAGCAAAAGCTCGAAAAGTATGCCAGAGGAATATTATTTTAGAAATGTATCATTCACGAGATGATTCAGAGATTGAGCAATCCGAAGTTCAGTTATCAGAATTGAAAATAATGATTTTTGAAGGCACAAAAGATGAAGTGCAAGAGTCAGTTAAAAATTTGATGCATTCTATACTTAATAAAGTAGATTTAGAAAGCAAAGAAGAGGATTGAAAGTATGCGTTGAAACTTTTTTAGATAAATGTACTGCAAAGAACGTTTATTCCAAAGAGCCAGTTATTCTTGGAGAATTGAAAGACTTTTATGAAAAGGTTATTAAGCTATCAAGAATCCAAGTTGTAAAATCAGCATGTGATACGTTAATGCAATCAAAGTGTGATGAGTGGTTTAACAGTCCATATTTGAGAGTATCTGCGAGTAAAAAGGCTTATTGTATTAAAAGTAGAGTGAAGAAGACTGTGGAGTCACTAATCAGTGATATGTTATTTCCAAAGAAGCTCGATATCCGTGCTACTAGATATGGAAGAGAACACGAGTCAAAAGCTCGAGAAATGTATAAATCGTTATTTAATGTCGTAAGTTCTTTCGAATGTTTACTTCGGAGATTCAAGAGATCTCACCTCATTAATGCAAGATCTACAAAGAATCAGACAAAATGCCGGAAAGAATGCCCTTGCTTTCTTTTCGAGACTTCAAACTCGCCATGCAAAGATGTTATCTTGCATCCAAAAATCAAATCTGGCTCAAGTACAAAAAATTGCTCAATCAAATTTATTCGAATCCATGGTTCTTAACACATTATCGACTAGTCATGAACCCGAATTAAAATTTTCCGAGATTCCAAAATTTCTAACAACGATTCCCAAACCCCCGAATGTAATCAACTCACAACAAAGTCAATTTCAAAGAAATGCATTCCAACAAAATCAATTTCAATCAATACCAATAAATTCGAACCAAAATCCAAAGAAATCCAAATTACATACAAAAGTCTTCAAATCAGAGAACTCATCATTTCAATGAATACCCATATTGTAAACCTCAATATCAGCCAAATGACTTTCACTTCCAAAACGACTCTCAGTTTCTATAATTTGATAACAGTAATTACGCGCCTTATGATTGCAATTCATCACAATATCATGACGAATCTTTCGAGACGTATGAATACTTTTACGAAAATCCTGACACGTCGGATTTTCATTCGCGTCTACCTATAGACAGTTCTCCCATTTGTTTGAACGATAAGGAAATGAACAGCCTTGTCGACCAAACGAATTTACTTCAGATAGAAGACAAAAGCCCGGAAAAAGTCAATTGCACCAATCTAATGACATCACAGACCCAAAATTCATTCCAAAACTCTCTCCAGAAATTCATTTAAATGCAGTTAATGCTAATAATTTGTATTACATATTTGAAAGTACAGGAAAATTCAAAATTCTAATATATACTGGAGCGGGAATTTCTACTTTTGAACCCCATACAGTTGCACATTATCCTTTATATCGTTCTCCCGGAAATGTACCCATTCAAGGAATTCTAACGAAAAAATCATGATTAAAGAACCTGTCATGATTGAAAACGGAAACATTCTCAATTGAATATAATATCTGATTTCATGAGCATCCTGTTCATATTTTCAAACAAATCGATCTGCCATGATTCCTTTTAATGATACAGATCTACAGAAAATTTACATTCACGATTCAGATATCGAATTCGACGGACTTCTAGGTTCACATTTTCACACTTGGATGGCGTAATCGACATTAAAAATATGAAATTAATAACGAATTTTAAGGATGGTCCGCTTTTCAAAATTGAAAAAAATATCACAATTGAAGATCAAAAACAGAACAAACTTTATATTAAAAAGTAATTTGAAAAATACTGAATCTATACTAGTAGCTCAGGAAGAGAAAAAAGTTCGATTTTTTCACAATTGTAAAGGATGATTCTATTTCAAAAACAATCCATTTTTCAGACCTGAAATTAGAACCTGTCACTGACTCTGAAAATATACTGAGTTATAATATTTCAGATTTTGATCAAATAAATATACAGACAAACAGACAACAAGAAATAGAAAAACAATGAGACGATCATTTGAACGAAGAAGAAAAGGAACTCATAACTGAAGTAGGTCTTAAATTTTCTGACATATTTTATTTAGAATTCCAAATGAAATCAAACATTCGATTGATACAGAAGATTCAAAACCAATTTTCACAAAGTCCTACCGTAGTCCTTATGTGCATGAAAATGAAGTCAAAATTCAAATTTCTAAAATGTTAGATCAAAAAATTATTCAACCTTCTATTTCACCTTGGTCATCCCCAGTAAGGGTTGTCCCATAAAACGAAGTAACATTTGACGACAAATACCCCCTTCCAAATATAACCGATCTTCTTAACTTGGACAATGTCAATATTTTACGACTCTCGATTTGGCCTCAGGTTTTCACCAAATTAAAGTTGATTCCAAAGATATTTCGAAAACTTGAAAATGGACATTACGAATTGCTTCGCCCCCTTTTGGTTTGAAAAATGCCCCTAGCGCATAATGGACAATATACTACTTGGCATTCAAAATGAAAGATGTCTGGTATACATGGACGATATAATAGTGTACTCAGCAACCATTCATGAACATTTTTCTCGAATAACAGAAATCTTCAAAGGACTACAAAAAGCCAACTTGAAAATTCAACCTGATAAATGCGAATTTGGACACTTAATTACAAAAGACGGAGTTAAGCCGAACCCAGAAAAAATAGAATGTTACAAAAATTCTCCACAACCAACCAATCCCAAAGAAATAAAATCATTTCTAGGATTGACAGGTTACTACAGAATATTTATACCCTAAACACGATCATTACAGAAAGACGTACCGTTTGAAACTTTGAAAAACTGTCGAGTTCAAAGTCCCATTCTGATTTATCTCAATTTCACTGATTCTTACGTGCGATGCAAGTAATTTTGCTATTGGATCCATAGGTACTTTCTCAAGGACCTATTGGCAAAGGCCTCCCTATTGCTTATGCATCCAGAACCCTATGTCCCGCAGAAACTGAATATTCAAAAATTGAACGTGAATTACTAGCCATAGTATGGGGAGTAAAGCACTTCAGACCCCATTTGTTTGGTAGAAAATTCATTTTGGTTACTGACCATAGACCTTTAACTTGGTTATTTTCCATAAAAGACCCCGGCAGCCGATTGGCTCGATGGCGACTAAAATTCCAAGAATATTCCTACGAAATAATTTACAAACCCGACAAAATAAATAAAAACGCAGATGCCCTATCTCGTATCAAAATTAATCAATTCAAGGAATGCGTCAAGTTCCATTCTAAAATTCTAATGGCAAATGGAGCAGATGAAGAACTATCTGATACCGAACAGAAATACCCCTGAAAATTAAAAATTCAAATTTTTTTGACTATTCAAAATTTGTATTAAAAAACTTTTGGACAGAAGTCATAGAAATATAATATTTCCACAGAGAAAAAAAACGACAGACGTACATGAAACAATTTTTGAGGATATTTTTGAAGAAGAACCAAATTTTCGTTATGATAAAATTAATGTTTCAACTGTAAGACGGTCAAAAACAGAAAATATTTTATAATTCCTATACCATACCTATACCATACCATACCATACCAGTTCTCTATTTAGAGATCAACATGTTTTCGAACCTACTCAAAATTATTATGTTGAAAATAATCCAGACCTTCCTATTCAAGGAATGCTATACATTCTTGCAGATAATGATGAAATTACATTTCAAATTTGCCAAAATGTAGTTCAAACCCCAGATCAACATCAAATTCCTTCAATATCACAATAGAAAAGCAAATTTACACCGAGGTGTTAATGAAACTTTACGAAGAATCAGAGAAAATATAATTGGACTGGTATAACCAACGATGTAAAAAATGTGAAACATGTCAAAAAACAAAAATTTGTAGACAAAATTTAAATAACCCTTTGGTTATTACCAAAACTCCAAAAACCCCTTTCGAAAGAATTGAAATTGATCCCAACAAAAAATTACGCCTTGACTATTAGATACGAACTTATAAAATTCACACAAGCTTATTCAATCGAAGATAAAACCGCCAAGTCAGTAGTCAATACCCTTTTATTATATTTCCAACAGTACGGAACACCGTTACGAATACATTGTGACAGTGGGAAAGAATTCAACAACCATACTATGGAAGACCTATGTACCCTATATGAAATCAAATTAAATCACCCCCAGAGTAATGGCAGCCTAGAAAGATTCCATGCTACACTAATGGAAATGATTAGATCCCATGAAATAGAAAACCCCGACGAACACCCTTTAAATGCTGTCATATGTTACAATAATACCCGTGGATTTACCCCTTATGAGTTGATCTTCGGATACAGCTCCACACGACCCAAGCCATTTTTTAAGGTATACATTGCGTGTCCAAGAGGACACGAGGGCCTTAAGGGTGGACACGCTGTAAAATGGCAAATGCACAATATCGGGCCATGGAGAAAAGACACTTGGAGTAGTCTGAAAGTAAAACAAACACATACACGAAATATGACTAGAATTAACACTTCTATGTTTTAATTTCAATAACAAACATCTAGAAAACGGAATGAATAAACTCTCTACTTCAAACTGAACATGAAAAATTGCCCTTATAAATAAACAAGATAAGTCCAATTTAAAATCGAACACTGTCTCTTTCCTGAAGGATTTCTTAATAAAGTCTCTATTCTGGAAAATTTCTGGTGTTGGCTCCCTGTATCGGCGATCTTTTCTTCTGAAAAACTTTGCTATGGCAGGTCTGTGATCGAAATATCTCCCTGGCCATTTAGAGCAATCATCAGACGATCATTCAACGTGTCCTCATTTGAAGACATTCTAGACGGAATCTTCATATTATTATAATGTGAAATCACCCATTCAGTTACCATGCAATGTGGACTGGTTACGAACAACGATGCAACTAACTTCTGAAGTGTGCCTTTGGTACACACTAATTTCGTGCCATCATCAGCTACGTCAATTTCCTTAATTTAATCAATTTTAGGCCAGTAATCGCACATGTCGCTTACAAAATTTGTGACTTCTTGTGCTTGTGCACCGAAAAAGGTTCAATTAGTGGCCATCCTGCAGAGATCATTTCTGATTGGAAAATTGCAGAAATCAGACTTATATATTTTATGGTGAGGTCAACCTCCACATTTAGTCTAGCATCTGAAAAAATTTAAAAGATAACACAACTTCTTTTCTCACAGCTGACCTGTTACGTCTTCCAGTGGTGATATATAAATTGGGCACATTACGTTTATTGGTACTGTGGGATGGTCCAGAATCTGAATTGGCTTGAACCCCATCGTTTTCATGATTTGCTTCCGTCTCTTCTTCGGCACCGCCGGGCCATGGGTTTTCTCAAAGCCGCATCCCTAGTACTGATACTATCAGGCAAAATCAAATTGTTTTTTTGAAAAACCTTCTGTTCCGAAAAACAAATGTGATGCCGGCCATCAGAGCAGACAGTAGCATTTATTGGGAGTCGATCTCCCAGGTTTTGAGCATTCCATTGAGCATCCCATAGAAGGTCAAATATTAATTCAGTGAGAAAAAACTTTTCAATCATTAATCCCATCGAAACTTTACTTGGTACATTGGTGTTTTATACTTCACTTGACACAGTGTGGAATTTAATTATTCTTGAAATTTTCAGGAGGGCAAACTTTGCATATGAAATAAAATTCAGCATGTCTAAGGAAAATTCAGAATTCAGGGTCCTGTCCTGTTGGTGGATGAAGAACAGCCAATACGTCCTTGACAACACAGGATCATTTGAGGTATATATTGACATACACTCCTAGGTGATAATTATAGTTGTAGAGGTTCACAGCATGACTGATTTTTACCACGTTTATATTTGCTGGCTTTCGTGACTGTTGGTACAAATCTTGCAATCGATTTTAAACTAACTTCCTGATGAGACTTGAAACTTCAGACATAGTTCAGAACTGGATGACAATACAATATTAAGTTGCTTTCTTGTCTGTCTGTTTGTTTGTCTGTAGAACTTTTACGGAACAAAAAGTGAGGTTAGGATAACACAATATCTCCATAGCACCAACAGAATGATCGATGAGTCAATGTTCATTGAATTTAACTGCCTTCCAAATAGTCAGTCAATGTAACAACTAAATTAATTACAAATACATTGATAAATAACCTACTAAACATCGTTAGAATACATAAAATAGTATGACACATACATTCCCGTCAAATTGAAAACAAGCAAATTAATGGTTCATTTTATTTAGTTTACCATCTCTTCTGAACATTTTGTCCCATTGAGTATGTAATAAAAAGTATATATTTATGAAATTCTTGATGGAAAACCACTCTTAGATTGAAATGTATGATTTTATATATCATATATATATATATATATATATATATATATATATATATATTGTTATGTTCTGTTATGCCAGTTGTAAATTTTAAAAGACTAAAAACCCACAAAAAGAATAATTACTAGATGGTTAATGGTTTCAAGAGTTTGTTTGTGAATAACTTTTGAAATTCTATGTATATTGTGAGCCTAGGTAGAATATGGATAGATAAAAATGTCAAAATACTATGAAACAATCAATTTCATACACTGTCAAAATTATTATAACTCATAATTGCTCAAAAGACAATAAAAAGTCTAAATTTACAGAATTTTCAGGAATAAACAGTAATCAACACATTTATAAATTTGAAACATACAGTATATGAAACTGTAGCTAACAAAAAGTAGCCAATGATAGAACAGCAAATGTCTTTATAAAAATAGCCAATCAGGGAATAGATGGTCAGGTGTAAAATTGGAAATTGTGGGAGAGTAGCAATGAGATGGTATCAGAAGCAATTATTATAGAAATTTGTAAATAATGATAAGAGTGGAAAAATAATTGTATATATAAATTATGCAATATAAATATAAACAGTGAAAACTGACAATTTAGTGCACCAATTCAAAAATTCAAATGAAAAAACAAGGAGAAAAAGATGTAGCTAGGCGATAGAAAACAAAGCTTCAAAGGAGATCGAAAATAAATTTCCAAGCGGATGCCACGCAAAAATTTTACTAAAAGAAAATTGGAATAATCCCATCATTTGGTAAACAAAACCAATATTACCTTAATGATAACATATCCACGGATCCAAATGCTGATTTCCGCATCTATATAGTTCCTGATTCATGGTATTGCAGTCCTGACAGCGATTGGAGAGAGGAGACATCCTGATTCATGGTATAATTAGAACATCAACAGTTCCAACCAGGTATAAAACTTTAATAGTGCTCTTCCGGTCCTGAACTATTTCACAAATAACATATTTCACATTCGAAGAACTTTATGTCACCATATTTTGAACAATAACAGAAAACGTCACTCTCACGGAAGAAGTGAGGTTCTGTTTATCTATCCATGATCTGAATTATTATTATTATCCGTGAATATTTGTTTGATTCACCCTAGTATAAGTTATTTCTCGTAGGCCAGGTATTATTAAGTCTTCCTGAATAAAGGAGATAATTGCTTTTTGATATTTTGTTGTTTGTTTTCTCACAATGATCAATAACATACCAAAGACCATTCAATAAACTGAAGTTAGCCAGCAGTGGCAGTGTCTCTATTGCCTTGAACCGGCCACCTTGAGATAAGGGCGTACCAACTGTTGCTTAGCCGTGGTGAGGAAAATAATAATTGTTGGTAGCGTGACGAGAGAACAGTGACGTTCGCTGGCAATTATTATTACAGCATACAATACAGGGGCAGAAATATCTATTTATATCATATCAATTTGGCTCACAAAGAATACCAAAAATAATTAGCAATTCAATATACAAAAACAATATATATATAATATTTCCAATTCATCAAAATATAACAAAAGGCACCCAAAACGTGGGGCAAAAATATTAAATATTATATTTAAAAAATTCTTTATATCATATCAATTTGGCCCACAAAGAATACAAAAATAAGGGCAATATATATTTCAATATTTATTGAGGAAAAGGCGAGTAAAGGAAATATATTATTTCTTAATATTTATCGCAACGTAGTGGCAAAGTAAGGGCAATATATCATTTCAAGACAAAGTAAGGGCAAGCAAAGGCAATATATTATTTCTTAATAACACTGGGTGAACATTAGCAATTGGCATTTCAACGAGTAAGGCTAAATATTTGTGAATAAAAAATGGATCTGAGAGATGGTAAGAAAGTTGGTTTGAAAATAAAGAAGGTGCAGAAGGTAGAAGTAAATTGGATAAATTGATGGCTTTCATAGCAAGTATGGAAGAAAGAATGAATGAAAAGTCAGAAAAAAATATGGCAGGAATGGAAAGTAGATTGAAAAATGATATGAATGAAAATTCAGCAAGTATAGAAAAAATGAATAAAAAAATGGATAAAAATTCAGCGAGTATGAAAAATGATATGAATGAAATGAAAGAAAAGTCAGAAAAAATTAATGAAAAAATGGGAAGTATGAAAAATGAAATGAAAGAGCAAATAGAAAGAATGAATGATAGAATAATAGAAAGTATGGAAAAATGTTTCAAAGAAAGTAGTGAAGGAATATGTAAACCATTAGAAACAAATAGTGAGCAAAATAAAATTCAGGGAGTACTTATACAAAAAAAAAAAAAAAAAAAATTCCAAAAAATTTGAATAATAAGAACATGATTAATGAAAATTTTGAAATGCAAAAGGCGAAAAAAAATAATAAAGTAACAAAAATTAAAATATATGACAGAAACATGGTGAAGATGAATTTTGAATTGCAAAAAGGGAATGAAAATGATAAAATAATAATAATAAAAAAAATGAGATGAGCGTGGCATACAAAAATTATGAGTTGGAAAAAGGAAACATAAATAAAAAAATTATAGTAGTGCAAATCAATGATATCTACAGGGCGAATAGAATTTTTAAAATGAAAGAAAGAAAAACAAATAATAAAATTATAATAATAATGGATAGTAAAATGTCTATTATAAAAGTAGGAAAGAATTTGAATAAATTTTACTTTCAAATACAAGAGAATGGTAAAATTATGAAAAATAAAATAGTTGAAAATATTAACATAAAATTTCAATTGAAAATTTGTAAAATGAAAAATAAGCTTGCAGTTACAAAACAAGCAAGATTCCATAGAAGGAGAGACAAATAATAAAAAAGAAAATTTAGGGAATAATAAATTGTAGGCTAACAAATTTGATAGGTAAGTTAAGGAATAAAAAATGAAAAAAAAAAGTTAAAAAAATAATTTGATAGATAGGTAGGATTTCAGAAACATTTGAATAAAATAAAAAGAGATGAAAGACAAATGTAAAGAAAAAAAAATCAATGAGAGAAAATATTGAAGGAAACAAAAACAACACATAGTGAAAATTTCATGAAAGAAAAACAAAAATAAAATTATATAAAATAATTAGAAATAAAGAAAAAATAAATAAAATAATGATAAAAATATTTTGTGTATAAAATGAATGTATGTGAGAAATGAAAGTGGGTATGATAATAATAATAATACTAAAGAAGTATATTATAATAAATATGATGATGATGATAAAGGTATATTGATAAATAATATGAAGGTATATTAATAATTAAAATGAAGGTATATTAATGAATTATAAATGAATATAATATGTTAATTATGTATGAATAATGAAAAAGCGAAAGAGTATGTACACAAAATAAAAGTAAATGAAATGAGAGATTCAGATAAATAAAATATCCAATTCAATATGAATTTAAAGAACAACTGAAGGAAAAGATAGGAAAAATGATAAATCAGTATAATTGAAAGAGTACCAGTAATTGTAAAATTGATAATTGAAAATAATATCAGTATAAAATATAAAATGAAAGTAAGATAATCATAAAATGTCATATATGATAATATCTTGAAAAGTTTTCTCTCTTGATCTGAAAAGAAGTCCATAGTCAAGTTTTTCTGGAACAACAAAACGTAGTACTAGTAGTTGTAAATAATAGTTATCGTTGTAGAACTTGTTTTTCTTGAAGTCCAGCACAAGAAGTTTTCTGAAATTAGAAAAATATAGTATTAGTTAAAGTAAAATTAAAAATATAAATAAAGAAATTGATATTCAAAATTTACTAACTAGTAGAAAATTATTGAATATAAATTCAGGAATGTTGTTATGTTATGTTATGCCAGTTGTAAATTTTAAAAGACTAAAAACCCACAAAAAGAATAATTACTAGATGGTTAATGGTTTCAAGAGTTTGTTTGTGAATAACTTTTGAAATTATATGTATATTGTGAGCCTAGGTAGAATATGGATAGATAAAAATGTCAAAATACTATAAAACAATCAATTTCAAACACTGTCAAAATTATTATGACTCATAATTGCTCAAAAGACAATAAAAAGTCTAAATTTACAAAATTTTCAGGAATAAACAGTAATCAACACATTTATAAATTTGAAACATACAGTATATGAAACTGTAGCTAACAAAAAGTAGCCAATGATAGAACAGCAAAATAGCCAATCAGGGAATAGATGGTCAGGTGTAAAATTGGAAATTGTGGGAGAGTAGCAATGAGATGGTATCAGAAGCAGTTATTATAGAAATTTGTAAATAATGATAAGAGTGGAAAAATAATTGTATATATAAATTATGCAATATAAATATAAACAGTGAAAAGTGACAATTTAGTGCACCAATTCAAAAATTCAAATGAAAAACAAGGAGAAAAATATGTAGCTAGGCGATAGAAAACAAAGCATCAAAGGAGATCGAAAATAAATTTCCCAGCGGATGCCACGCAAAAAGTTTACTAAAAGAAAATTGGAATAATCCCATCATTTGGTAAACAAAACCAATATTACCTTAATGATAACATATCCACGGATCCAAATGCTGATTTCCGCATCTATATAGTTCCTGATTCATGGTATTGCAGTCCTGAGAGCGATTGGAGAGAGGAGACATCCTGATTCATGGTATAATTAGAACACCAACAGTTCCAACCAGGTATAAAACTTTAATAGTGCTCTTCCGGTCCTGAACTATTTCACAAATAACATATTTCACATTTGAAGAACTTTATGTCACCATATTTTGAACAATAACAGAAAACGTCACTCTCACGGAAGAAGTGAGGTTCTGTTTATCTATCCATGATCTGAATTATTATTATTATCCGTGAATATTTGTTTGATTCACCCTAGTATAAGTTATTTCTCGTAGGCCAGGTATTATTAAGTCTTCCTGAATGAAGGAGATAATTGCTTTTTGATATTTTGTTGTTTGTTTTCTCACAATGATCAATAACATACCAAAGACCATTCAATAAACTGAAGTTAGCCAGCAGTGGCAGTGTCTCTATTGCCTTGAACCGGCCACCTTGAGATAAGGGCGTACCAACAAGAACATCAATGACGTCCACCATCACCTACAGACGAAAAAACCGGATATTCTGGCTCTAACAGAAACACAAGTAAACTCGTCCACCAACAAGGTCCATATGCTTTGTCCTGGTTACGAACTCCATTCTCGATTCAGGTTCAAAGGTGGAATCTGCCTCTACGCTGAGGCTAACCTTTCATGCCAGCGTGAAGAGAGTTTGGAACCGAAAGACTTTGATGTGATGTGGTTCAAGCTATCTGATACCAAACTGACTAAGTTCCTCTGCTGCCTTTACCTATCACCTAATGAACCTTCATATAACGACCTCTTTGAGTTTTTATCACTCAAACTGGACTACATTCAGGAGAACCATCCAACAGCTGAAACCATAATCATGGGAGACTTTAATGTACATAACGCTGCCTGGCTCAAATTCTCTAACAAAACAGATGATGCGGGTCGTCAAGCCGAGGCCTTCGCCATCACTCATGGTCTAGAACAACTGGTCGAGCTACCAACCCGCATCCCTGATATCAACAACCAGTCTGCCAATACACTAGATCTTTTTCTCACCACCAATCCTGACCCGTATAGAATAGAAGTTTGTGCCCCACTTGGAAACTCTGATCACACCCTTATCTCCACAACATGCTCTTTCCATTTACCATCGAGCTGCACAATACCACCCCGTCTCATGTGGCATTACAATTCGGCCGACTGGGAAGGTCTTCGTATGTTTTTCTCAGCGTTTCCATGGATGAGAGTTTGTTTCTCTTCAGTAGATCCAACACGATGTGCTGAGACAATTTCTGAAATCATCATGTTGGGGATGCAAACTTACATACCGAATACCGAAAGAAGAACATCATCCGAAACTGCTCTAGAGCTGTGGCTTCCAAACAGGCAGCATACCATCGATGGCTAAAAAATCCGGGCCCTGAGACCAGAGCAGCATATGTCGAAGCTAGAGGCATATGCAAAGAGACAATAGAATGCTCAAAAGATGCCCACAATGCCAAAATAAGACCAAAACTTGCTGAATGTCCTAACGGATCCCGTTCATTTTGGTCTTCCGCCAAAGCTGTGGGAAAAAACTTCACTTCCAGCTCATTTCCTCCTCTAACCAAAGAAGATGGAACACTAGCAACGACTGCCCAGGAAAAAGCCAATATCTTTGCGCACCTATTTGCTGGAAATTCCACTCTGGATTCATCGGGAAAACAACCCCCGAACATTACACCTATTGACAGTCACATGCCCGAGATCACCTTTCGCCAACGTACTATCAGAAAGATTTTGCTGGGTCTCAACACCAACAAAGCCTGTGGATCTGACGGGATCCCGCCGATTGTTCTCAAGAAATGTGCCCCCGAACTAACACCTGTTCTTTGCAAGTTGTTCAACCACTCTTACAATTTGGGGGTATTTCCGTCCAATTGGAAAATTGCAAGAGTACAGCCAGTCCCTAAAAAAGGCAAAAAGGCCCTACCTAGCAACTACAGACCTATCGCACTGTTATCTATTATTTCAAAGGTCATGGAAAAAGCCATCAACATCGAGCTCATGAAATATCTGGGAGACTCAGGAATTGTCAACGATAGACAATATGGCTTCCGCCATCAGAGATCAACTGGTGACCTGCTCGCTTACGTCTCACATATATGGCAGCTATCTATTGAAAAGTATGGAGAAACTTAAGCTGTGGCATTAGATATCTCCAAGGCGTTCGATCGAGTTTGGCACCAGGGACTCCTCGCCAAGCTTCCGTCTTATGGCTTGCCCCGTCAGCTGTGTTCTCTGCTTGCTAGTTTTCTCTCAAACAGGTCTCTCCATG
The DNA here is from genome assembly GCA_018342105.1 of Gonioctena quinquepunctata. NCBI lineage: Eukaryota > Metazoa > Arthropoda > Insecta > Coleoptera > Chrysomelidae > Gonioctena > Gonioctena quinquepunctata. Next base: position 4,836 of record JAFIRS010002609.1, on the reverse strand, counting down.
TAGTGGTCGATGGAGCTTCATCTGACACTCTACTCATAAATGCTGGTGTTCCGCAAGGATCTATTCTCGCACCAACACTATTTCTACTTCACATCAACGACCTGTTGAAAGCAACTTCATGTTCAGTACACAGCTTTGCCGGTGATAGTACCCTCCATACCGCTTTCTCTTCCAGGGCCCCTATATCAGCCCGTGAAACCAGAAATGAACGAGGAAGAAATGTTAATAATATAAATATGGACTTAGCAACAATTCTCGAGTGGGGATCTAATAACCTGGTAGAATTCAATGCAAACAAAACACAAGCATGTCTTTTCTCTGGTAAAGCCGATACTCACTGTGCCTAACATAACTTTGTCAGAGTAACCATACCACTGAAGTCATCCATATCGATGCTTGGTATTACTATCAGCAATAACCTTCCTGGGAAAATCACGTGAGGTCCATTGCCAAAAGTGCATCCCAAAACTTGGTTTTTGTTTCGTGCCAAGAGCTATTTCACCCCCACTCAGCTGCTTATGATCTATAAGGCACAGATCCGACCTGTCCTGGAATACTGTTCCCATATTTGGAGCGCGGCACCTAAACAAATCCTGAGGCTATTGGATTCTGTCCAAAAAAGGGCAATTCGTCTCGTCGGTGATGCCTCGCTTACAAACTCGCTCACTTGTCTGGAACACCGTAGAAAAGTTGGCGATTTGTCTCTATTTTATAGATATTTTCATGGGCGATGCTCTTCTGAAATATCAACAATCGTTCCTGCTTTGGCAGTCTCTTCGAGATTAACCCGTCAAGTGCTAAACATTTTTGAAGGTGGCTTTTGAGTTTTTATCGGAATATAGACGAGTATAAACTACCTCTTTGCCGGCCTGCAAATCAATCATCTCTTGGTGAATCATTATATAGCCTTTCAGTAGTATGTATTCCAAATACCGACATATTTGAGGGTGCATTTTGAATTTTTATCTGAAAGCATATCAATCATCTCTTGGTATATCATTATATAGCCTTTCAGTAACACGTATACCAAATATTGACTTGGCTAAAAAATTTGATGTGGGTTTAGATTTTTTTGAAATACAAGTATAAACTACCCCTTTGGCGACCTGCAAATCAATCATCTCTTGGTATATCATTATATAGCTTTCCAGTAACATATATACCAAAACTGAACTTGGCTAAACATTTTTGATCGTGGGTCTACATTTTTTTTCGAAAAACAAGTATAAACTACCGCTTTGGCGGCCTGCAAATCAGTCATCTCTTGGTATATTATTATATAGCCTTCCAGTAATACATATATCAAAAATGAACTTAGCTAAACATTTTTGAAGGTGGCTTTGATTTTGAAATATCGACAAGTATAAACTATCTCTTTGCCGGCCTGCAAATCAATCATCTCTCGGTAAATCATTATATATAGCCTTTCAGTAGTACATATTCCAAATATCCACTTGGCTAAACATATTTGAGGGTGCATTTTGATTTTTTATCTAAAAGCATATCAAATATATCTTGGTATATCATTCTAAAGATTTCCATTTGTTGTGTTCGACCATTTTCTGTTAAATTGAATTCCCATTGCAATTCCAAGTCTTCAGCCATTCGATTTGGTTGAAAATTCGAAGGAATTTTGAATCACCCTGACGTCACTGATCTTTTGGCCGCCAGATAAAAACGGCTGCCAGAAAATGGCCGCTAACTTCACACTGGTCTGCTAAATAGGGCTTTTTGTTGAATATAATCTAAATTTGTAATTCAGATTTTTCAATGACTCTGTTATTGAATTACAATGAAACGAGAAGCACAATTCCTCAATTACTTCTTATTAACTTTGAGATATCACTGAAATATGATATGGAGTTCCTTTTTTTTTAAATAATCATTTCCTTTTCAAATATATATTATTTATAGGGATAAGGGATTAATCATGTTTTGGATACAATCCGCCAAAAGAAACTGTCGTTTTGTCCAATGAAATATTCAATGCCAAATCCAAAGAAGTAACTACATCAAAATTAGAAAATTATTTTTATTAAATCCTAAAAAATTGTTTCAGCAAAAGTTGTAATTGATATTGAAATACTAAATACATTTTACAGGTTTTCTGAAATACTCCAAAAAATATCTATAATATATAATAATAAAATATGATATTAAAATGCATTGAAATGAAATGGAAGCCCATCCTGTTGAATTGCAAGAGGTTCGTGCTCTCTACAGATTTTCCCAACATTTTAATATGATCTCGGTAAAATAAATTCAATTAAGCTTGATAGATTACCCTTTTATCATTTCTATTGAATTCTGTTACAAATCACATTGAAATATTTATTTCAGTTGTATTATATGTAATAGATTAAGATTATTTATGTTTCTTGGGTTCGATAAAAATTTATCATTATTTTACATCTCATTATATTGATTTTTCCCAAAAATATATGTCCAAAAGTTGGGTATTTTTTTTCAGACGTAGCTCATTTTTCGAATAAAAAGCTTTGCCACATCTCTGTCTCGCTCTAGCATAGCCTGCAAAGCTTCTGAGCAAAATCATTCATTCTGACTGAATAACAACACATCAACATTTTGAAAAGGTCTTTGTGGAATTCTTCACATGACATGAAGTATTGCCTTGAGTGTTCAAGAATTTGGTTTGGTTTGCTCATGCTAGCCTTTTCTGAAACTGGTTCTGGAATCCAATGGTTGTCTTGGAGTGGCTCCGAACTAGAAATTTCGATAATAAAACACTATTTAAATAGGTTCAATAAAATATAACTAGTGTGTGTTTTTTGGGAACATAGAGAAAAAATGGTTTGAAAAAATCATCAATAAATATTCTTGGTGAAAAATATGTTGTCTATACCTATATTCAATATATGTCATTATCATTTTAAGTTTGGAAATTAAATTGAATGCCCCTAAAATCAATTGATTACAAAGGCGGTGCCATGAAAATATTTTTAAGATGAAAGAAGAAAACAAACATTCTCCAAACCCTTGTGTTCAGAGGAAACCAATTGTTTATTTATTGTTTTCATTGAGACTATTCGCTCCCTCTTTATATATTTTTTCACTTTTATCCTTGTATCATGTTGTAGATTTTCCAACTTACGAACGGTCACTCAAATTCAACTCTCTCAAACTACTATGGAATATCATTCAAAATTTCTGAGAAAGTGCTATGAATGCTAATTTATTATTGGAAATCATGGTGACACACAGTCGTGGATAGTCATAAAGTAAGTTTTCCTCTCTACAATCAATGAATCTTGTTTATTTAGTATCTCTCATGAAATGGTATTGTGAGATTTTGTTAATTAATTGAGGAATGTATAATCTTTACTACATGAAATGTTGATCTATTCAGCAATTGCAAATGATAATATTTTTTGGTTCAATACATTGAACTGTGAGAATTTTTCTTTTGAACTTCAATGAGTGCATATATTTCCCAACGATGAATAACTCAACTGTTCATTTTGAATTTCAATTTTGTTTTCAGACTTTAATAGAATATAATCAATATGGGTTGCTTTTTTGAGGCTAATATTTCGATCATTTTTCACACGGTATTTTCGTACTTTTGCCTGTTGAACATAATTCTGAAATCCAAACATGCCCTTCTCAATTGCATTCAGAGACAGTTCTCTCTCCTTCATTCATTTAGATTATATTCAAGTTTGCATTCATTCAATAAAGCCCCATTAAGCAGACCAGTGTGAAGTTAGCGGCTATTTTCTGGCAGCCGTTTTTATCTGACGGCCAAATGATTAGTGATTCAAAATTTCTTCCAATTTTGAACCTTATCGAATGGCTGAAGACTTGGAATCGCAATGGGAATTCAATTTAACAGAAAATAGTTGAACACATCAAATGGACAGCTCAAGAATGATATACCAAGATATATATGATATGCTTTCAGATAAAAATTCAAAATGCACCCTTAAATATGTCGATATTTGGAATACATACTACTGAAAGGCTATACAATGATTCACCAAGAGATGATTGATTTGCAGGCCGGCAAAGAGGTAGTTTATACTCGTCTATATTTCGAAAAAAATCAAAACCCACCCTCAAAAATGTTTAGGAAAGTTCATCTCTTGGTATATCGTAATATAGCCTCTCAGTAACACATATACCAAAACATTTTTAAGGTGGATTTAGATTTTTTTGAAATACAATATAAACTACCCTTCGACGCAACCTACAAATCAATTATCCATTGGGATATCTTTATATAACATAATATCAAGTTTTCCATTTGTTGTTTTCGACCATTTCCTTCATATAAGTTTTTCATTTGTTGTTTTCGACCATTTTCTGTTAAATTGATTTCCATTGCCATTTCAAATCTCCAGCCATTCTATCTTCTTTCCTCATCGCCCTTCTGAATAAACTGTATTTGCAACGTTCAATTTCCTTGATCTGTGAAGGAAAATAAAATAAGTTTGCAAGAATGATCCTACCACTCAAATACATAAAAAGTTATGAAAACTCTTCCAAAATTGGTCTTTCACACAAATAAATATACATATAGTTGTATACGGTAGCTTGTGAAGCCCACCAAATGAACGGGTCGCTCTTGAACCCGCACTTTCCAGAATGGGCGAAGAGTATATTCCAGTGCAATGACATCATTCCATCATTTTCCGTCGATGCACACTTAGAGGGTAAATAATTCTCAATATTTAAACATTTGTATACCCAATGAAACGTTGTAGAGCCAATTATGCTTTCACTACGCTATGAATCCCAAACGTATATTGCCTATATTAAAACAGCCTCTGGTGTCCCGGCGGCGTTGCCTCTACTGCTTCGCGCGTTTTTCAGTAC
>JAFIRS010002608.1:145000-198503 GCA_018342105.1 Gonioctena quinquepunctata | reverse complement strand
AGTTGTTATTTCCCCAAAAAAAATTTTAATTTTTCAGCCCCTTTTGGGGCCAATTTTTATGATGATAACAATTTGTTAATTTTTTAATTTTTATTATTAGATTAAAAATTTTTTTGCACGGTTTAACCAATTGTTAGGAAAAACAATTGTTGTTGATTTTTTTCCCTGTATCATTTTTTTTTGAATTCGACAATTTTTGTTTTTTTTTTAATTTTTTCTAATTTTATGTGAAAAACTCAGCCCCCGGTTGGGAAACAATTGTTATGTTATATAAATACAATTTCTGCCAAATTTTTTAAATAATAATTGCCAGCTAACGTTACTGTTTTCTCGCCACGTTGCTGCCAATTGTTATTCCCCTCATTTCCTTTATGTTTTGTCGAATTGAAAGGAAATAATGATTGTTATTTTGTCCTTATTTTGGGATGTCAATTTGTTATGATTGGGTGAATATAATAATTTCCATTTATATTTATATGTTTTGGGGAATTATTTTTTCCCCCCAATACCATAAAATTTTATTAAATATATGTGAAATTTTATCTTTTTTTCTCTTTGAAATTCCCTTTTCTCACCCGATAAACTCAGTTGAAACCCCTTCGTCTCAAGTGGGTACTGGCAACAGAGCCACTCCCTATTTTGATGTTCAAACCTTTATTTTCGTCCATTTTTTTTTTGATGTATTATAAATTCTTAGTAACTAAATATGATTTTTGAACAACCATTCCCCCTAACAAAGTGAACCCGCACCGATGGGGAATTTTTTAATGTGATTATGGTTTATATATTTTGTTAGTGCCATATCTTCAAAATTTTTTTAACCCACTTATTTTTTTTTTTTTTCCCATGTCCTGTTTAAAATTTCGCCTATTGGCATTAAATTTTTTTTGGTGGAGTTCGATGTATGTTTTTTACCTACCAAAAACACCCCACGTATGGGGATAACTTTTTTTTTTATTTCTATATCTTCCGTAATTTTCAAAATTTTTTTGTTTGGGTAATTAATTCTTTAATGTTTCTTTTTTTCCTCGATAAAATAAATACATGTAAAAAGACGTACGGCCTTTTGCAAAAATTTCCCAAAAAGGGCAAAATGCATTGCCTTTGAACGTGCGCAATCGCATTGTGGTACAAAAAAAACATTTCCGGGATGTTTTTCCTGATACAAATTTTACCCAAACCCGATCTCATGCCGAAAGGGCCCGGGGACGGTGGGGTTCTTCGGTCTTTGTCACATCGATACAGTCAGAGGGGGACGTTTTTTTGCGGGGCTCGCGTTTTCTAAATCTTTGTAGCAAACGTAACACAGCCGGCTTCCCCTCTTTTCCAAATCTAATTTTATGCGCGCGCCTTTTGTGGGCTTGTCGATTCGCAAATTATACTTTCGAATAATTACCCAGCTTGTAAAATCCTTTTGTGCGGGCGTCAGCTTGCGGCGTGCGGCGGGGTCTCTTTTTGACTAACTTTTTTCCCTTGGCGGAAAAATGCCTCGCTCCGCCCTGCTTGTGAAATTCTCCCGGGGAATCCTCGTGAGGCGCAGCCGGTAGCGTTTGGGGGGCCGACTGACTGTGTCTCGGGTTCTATCGGCTAATGAATTCAGTGAATTTCTTGTCGGCGTTTTAACATGCCCAGCTTGCTCGATCAAATTGTTCGGGGTATACCGGGGCAGGTTTTATTCGGCGAGCTATTTAGCTACGCCTTGCGGGTAAGCGTAATTTTCCAAAGGGGTTTTGTCTGTTTATTAGATAGATATAATCCACGGATTTATCCGGGCACGAATGGATTTCTTGACCCATATTACTGTCAAAATTTTAACCCTTTTAAATTTCGATAATATAGCGGGAAAATATGATTTTGTTACAGTGAAAACAACCAAAAAATTTAAAAGGTTTTTTTTTTAAGGCTTTGAAATTTTCTTTCAGTAAATACATTTTCTGAAGAAATACAAATTTTTTTTGATACATATGTTAGCCCCCAAAAGGTTGTCGCCATATTGGTGGCAACATTTGTTTGGAACAAAAGTTTTTTTACGCGGCTTGCGGTAGACGTTGACTGGTAGAAATTGTCAAGTTAGAAAAAGCGACTTTCTCTCTTTCTCTCCTTCTCTTTCTCTGTCTCCTTCTATCATATAAGGGTCCGTGTGACAAGCATCTTGCCCTTGCTCATACGATTTCGAAGTTGTACGAAACCATCCGAACTGCTGTTCTGCTTTGCGAAATTTAAAATGATACATGAGCGGTAGGATATATATGCGAATACAAGTCGGATATTATCGTTGCAAGATATTTTTATATCTCTTATATTTCTATACAACGTGTGCTTGGATGATTATATCCTGTTTTGGAAATGATTTCTTATATTTTTTTGATGCCAAAGTCGGATATATTGTTCATATCGAATATGTGGCACGTCAATTTGATATAATATAACGAATAGTATTATCAGGAATGAAATACCTTTTACTGTGGCAGAAGAGTTTGGAAAAAGGGTATATAAGTATAGTATTGCATAGTATGATGATAATTAAATGTGATGGAATATAAAAATGAGATTGATGGCAACATATTCTGCTACCTCGATATTAATTGATCCATTTGATCGTTTGGAACCATTGAGGGAGCATAACGTTTTTCTCGCGTGACGAAAATATACAAATTTAAACAATCTTCATCTTCATATCGAACTACATTCGGGTTGGAAGAAACCTGGCCAATCAGTACCCGAATGAAATGTGTTTGGAATGTTAGTACTCATAGCAAACATAAAATATTAATGAATATAAAAAAATAATGGCGTGTTGAGATTGAATCCGAGATCTAGCTTGGTAGTCCCTCGTTTTACGGCAGCTCCGTTAGGTCTTTGAAATTATTCATATATTTCTAGAAAATGAGCGTTTGAATTTAAGATTTTGGAACTTATTCCCTTAGGTTAGGTTAGGTTAGGCATAACTCTTTTTCTAAGTGATGATAAATCTCCATATCGAATTACATTCGGAGGAAAAGCGTAAAGAACTTCGGGTCCATATACCGTACGATTTTTTTCCGAACATATTTTTGCATTGAGTTTCTCTATTGTCAAAAATGTATGGAATAACCTAGAAGATTGGAGAAGTTATTATAATTGTGTGTAGTGAAAAAGTATTGTCATTCTTCAGAACACGACACGACTCAAAATTCCAGCCAGTAGTAATGCCGGCTGCATCAGAAGTTTCGTAGCGCAGCAGTTGAACTGATTTACAGAATAGAATTGAACAACCCCAGTTCTTTCAGAGGCCACTGTATCATAGCAACATTTATTTCAGTCCAAAACTTGTGAAATAAAAATAATAAAAAGGAAAATTATAAAAAATTTATTGCTAACTCAAATGATTCAGTAACCCGCTTGCTTCACCATCTTATGAAATAGTCCCTTTTCATCTTCTAGTAATTTCAGTGGATCGTTGAATTCTTTGATCTCTCCCCTATCCAGAACCATCACCTTATCACATTCCAGAATGGAGTGTAATCTATGGGCAATGGTAAATATTGTGCACTCCAGAAACTGTTGTTTTATGATATTGTGCAGCATTATATCCGTCTCATGATCCATATTGGCAGTAGCCTCATCAAGAATAAGAATTTTGCTGTTTCGTAGGAGAGCCCTCGCCAAACAGAATAACTGCTTCTGTCCTGAGCTGTAATTGGATACACTGAGTTTGGTGTCGAGTTTCAGAACTGATTCTTTCAGGTTAACTTTTTCAAGTGCAGTCCACAACTCCTTGTCTTCAAATTCCCCAAATGGATCAAGATTCGACCGAGCAGTGCCGGAGAACAAAACTGGGTCTTGGGGGATTATAGCGAGCTTTTTTCTAAGAAATTTCAAAGACAATGTTTTTATATCAACACCATCGATTAGTATTTTTCCTTGAGTGTCATATAATCTAAATATCGAGGAGATTAATGAAGACTTTCCAGCTCCAGTTCTCCCGACTATTCCAATGTTTTGTTGTGGTTCCACTTCGAATGACATATTTTTCAGCACAATCTCATTGTTGTAGGCAAGTGAGACATTTTCATATTTGACTGATCCATTCTTCGGCCAGTTATCTAATTCTTGTCCATCTCCCTTTTCAGGTGTGATTTCTGTGTATTCTAGAACTCTCTCCACGGAAGTCAGAAGATTTTCCAGGTCGGTCCATTGTCGAAGTCCCCACTGAATTGAACCTCCAAGCGCCGACACCTGGGTTAGAGCAAGACCCACATTTCCTGCACTCACACCTGAAATGTTGAGAAATAATATCAGAAGAGAATTCATCAAAGACAGTCAATTTTCCAACCCCGTTTTCACCCCTTTAGGGGTTCAATTTCTAAAACCTCAAATACCAATTTTTATGACTTTAACTTAATAACTAATGGAACACTCATACGAACTTTCACCCTATTTCTGAAAACACTGAATATATATATATATATATATATATATATATGTATATATATATATATATATATATAAAATATATATATATATATATATATATAGGATATATATATATATATATACATATATATATATATATATATAGGAAAGTATTTCGACCGGCTTATTATTATAGAATGAGTATCTATCGGGGACTCGGTCTTGAAGAAGGTACACTCTTTTTTGCTACCCGAGCTTTCGCAAATCTTTATTTGCTTTTCCGAGGGCTACAAAGTAAAAATATGGACATTGAAAAATTTAAATAATAATAGTATACAATACTGTGCAATTTGAGATTTTCTTTGTACATCAAAGCTTAGTAACATATTATATAATCAAGACCGAATATATATATATATATATATATATATATATATATATATATATATATAAAAATATATAGGATATATATATATATATATAATATATATATATATATATATATATATATATATATATATATATATATATATATATATATATATATATATATATATATATATATATATATATATATATATATATATAGATATATATATATAGGAAAGTATTTCGACCGACTTATTATTATAGAATGAGTATCTATCGGGGACTCGGTCTTGAAGAAGGTACACTCTTTTTTGCTACCCGAGCTTTCGCAAATCTTTATTTGCTTTTCCGAGGGCTACAAAGTAAAAATATGGACATTGAAAATTTTAAATGATAATAGTATACATACTGTGCAATTTGAGATTTTCTTTGGACATCAAAGCTTAGTAACATATTATATAATCAAGACCGAATCCCCGATAGATACTCATTCTATATATATATATATATATATATATATATATATATATATATGTATATATAGATTATTATGATGATGTGTGTTGTTTATTTTATTTTATTTTATATTTTGATTATTATTATTATTATTCCATTAACCATTTGTCATCACAATAATTTTGCAATTTGTTATGATAGTAAGTTTGATTGATTTAATTTATTATCAATTCCATTTGATTCTTAAGAAAAATTACTTGTCAAAGCAATAGAAAATCCGGCTATGTGGTTCTTACTCTTTTTCAAACACCATTTTACCTTTTCTTTGTTACCTTATTCCAGCTAAGTTGGTACGCCTATGGCGACATGATCATCCTACAGCTAGCAGAGTTCAGTTGCGCCATCCAGTTGCTTTGTTTGAAATTATTGTTTCATGAAAATATAGTGTGTGATGAAATCAAATGATGAATAACGAAACAGAAAAAAGTCCAATTTGTTTTCCCTTTATTGGAATGAATTTCCAAAGGTTTCAAAATCCTACTCCTGTGATATCTAGCTTATATTGAAATATAATTGAATCTACGAACTTGAAAAATCATCACATGACTTGCTCATGCGTGATAGAATGAATGAGCAAATACATATCTACAGATTACATTGACAAAGTGGTTATAAGTATAAAATAAAGTTCACCACTGTGGATAAATATTATCAAAGACCCCAATGTTATCACTTCGTTTATTTGTGTTTTTGAAAGGAACCTGTAGTTCGTTGCGTTTGTGCACTCACAAAGACTCCTGGCTGTGTCTAGTGCTTTGGAAAGTAAACCCGTCCGATGTTGGATTCCTGTTACTGTTGGTTATGTCCTGTATGGAATGTGATATGGATAGCAGGTCTTGCTCAAATAGTTGTAGGCTGTTTCTTGGTTTGTATTATTGATTGGAATTGTTCTCATTTGGATTCATTTATCTGATGAACATTTCTCTAACGCTTTCTCCAAAATTATTTTTTCTCGACCCCTCGTTTTCTTCCTCCCGTAGCAACCATCAATTTTTGTTATTGGGCATGAAATTTCAATGTCCACACCCTTTTAAAATCAACTCTTATTCTACATTATGAAACTCATTTTATATACAGCTTGTTCCCGCCGCCCCTGTGTTCTAAGGGCCTACTTATCTACCACACACAGAGGGTGCGAGGGTGGACCGAGACGCACTTGACTTCAAGTCGAGAGTCGATCACGTTCACATATGTATTGAGTACATTCTATTCATTGTTATACCTTGCGTTTTAAATAAACCAGTAAAAATCAGTGCTCAATAATTCCTACATCATACAGTCCACCATTACTATCAAATTCATGGTCCATCGAGCGGGTACTCAAGAAAATCGAGAAATTGCGATAATTATCCGCATGTGAAGGCAATACTGTCGATATTCGTTTGCCGCCAACAAGTGCCTGTTTGGGACGCCGGGCAATCGTTCAACCAAAGAGACGACCCGTAGCCGCATCTCCAGCACCAAAGAGACGAGCAAGGTTCAGCAGGTCCACGCCGTATTCTGATAACAACCAGCATTGAGTCTCTCTACCCTTTCATATACTCTCCTATTCTCAATGAAATTCCTTCTATTTAGTCTATTTTCCATATATATCTATTTCCAATGAAGTCCTATAATGGCTGAATTAGACAAATTAAAGCGAAAACGTGAGGTGATAAATGGTTTGTTGACTTCATTCAACAAGCATTTAGACAATACAATGAACAAACAAGAGCTAACAGATCTCGAAATTGCTATTTTTCGGGACAGGTTAAAAAACACGAACTAGAAATGACGTGCGCATTAGATTTGCTGTCTGAGCAAACCGAGAAAAGGGAGGCTTTCGAAGAAAAATATTATGAATTGACAAACAAGGAAAAATATGACATTTCCATTCCGCAAATAGGTGTTCAGTCTTCCTATAAATCCGAATCGGTAGGTGTAAAGTTGCCAGATATTCTGTTACCTGAATCTAGAGTTCAGAGATACCTTTGAGGGTTTGATACATAAAAACGAATCTCTCTCATCTATTCAGAAGTTTTTCTACCTACGGGGTGCGCTAGAAGGCACCGCTGCGGCTTCCATAAAGAAAATTTAAAATACCGCGGACAACTATTCAGTAGCGTGGGGTTCCTTGCGTGAAAGAATTAATAACACAAAAAAGTTATTACATGATCATTTAGGCGCATTCTTGTTTTTTGAACCTATTCACAAGGGTTCAGGCGATAAATTACAGCAATTAGCTGACAATATCTCGAAACACTTAGGCGCTATAGAGCAGTTGGGTCAATCGGTACATAATTGGGACTATTTACTAATATTTTGGTTCTTACAAAAGGTCGACAACGCTTCACTATGTGATTGGGAGCGGCAGTAGCGAAACAAAACAGAATCGCCCGAGTTAGGCGATTTTTTGGGTTTTTTACGCGAGCGTGCAAATTTTGTATATTCATTAGACTATGAGTGCAATCGATCGAGCGATAAAAATCCTAGCAGGCCAAGTAAAGATTCTATACGTGGTGTAAGGAAGGAAACTTCGAGAGTTTTAGTCTCTAACCACTATACGTGCACCTACTGTCAGGAAAAGCACGCAATATATACATGCGATAAATTTTTAAACTTGACTATAACGGAAAGAATCCATTATGTCAAAGAAAATCCGTCTATATGCGCTAATTGTTTCAGAGAGGGACATCCTATAAGTAAATGTAGAATAGGTCCGTAAAGATGCAAGTCTCGACATAACTCTTTCACATGACGATATCCACCAGTGCAGCCGAATGAAAGCACTGATGAGCAGTCAGCGCAGAATGTTCTAAGCAGTGGCGCACTCCAATGTTCGATAGGGCAAACAATATTGTCCACTGCGCGCGTATTAATATCGGATAACTTTGGTCAATTTCACTCGGTAAGAGCTCTCCTGGACTGCGGTTCTCAAACATCTCTGAAGAAAAGAAAATGCAACGTTGCGCTTAAATCACAAGTTAATCAGCTCTCTATCGATTCAACTCGCTATAACTTATCAGAAATAACTAGCCGCATGCCTAGCATTGCTATTAAGGCGGAAATTCTGAGAATTCTATTTCATATTGTGTTAATTGATTCGGAATTCCATAAGCTCGGTCCGTCGATATGTTAATCGGGGCTGATTCATTTGGCAGCTCCTAGGTACCGATAAATCATATTAGGTAGGTACGGTCCATATCTTCAGGAAACTCAGTTCGGACGGATAGTTTCCGGCCCACTCGGCGTAGGCCACCCAAAAACAGCCTCGTGTAACTCAAGCCAAAATCGAGAACTACTTCAAGCACTCACAAAATTTTGGGAAGTTGAGGAAATGTTCGTTCATAAGGTATTTTCTCCAGAGGAGCTTTTTTGTGAAAAGGTATTCGCGGAAACTACAATTAGAAGTCCTGATGGGCGATTTATGGTCAATATGCCACTTAAACAAGAACCTGCAATTCTCGGAGAATCAAGGTATCAAGCGAAACTCAGATTTCTAGCTTTAGAAAAACGTTCATTCAGAAACCAAAGGCTACGGAGTATGTATAATGACTTCATGCACGAATATATTGATTTCAACCATATGTCAATAGTCGTCAGCCCATCTATTGGTCAAGAATACTATATCCCTCACCATAGCGTGCTAAAGGAGTCCAGTCTCACTACAAAGCTGCGAGTAGTTTTCGACGCCTCGGCTGCAACTAATAATGGCATATCCTCAAATAATATTCAAGCTATAGGGCCAGATTTACAAAACGAATTATTTACGATAATTTTGGGATTTCGTCAATATCAATATGTCATATCCGCCGATAAAGCAAAAATGTACCGACAGGTTTTGATAAACTCAACGCAGCAACCACTACAGCGGATACTATGGCGCGATAGTTCTCCAAAGGAACTATGCGTACGAGCTCAACACCGTCACTTACGGTCAAGCTTTGGCTAGCTTCCTTGCTATTAGATGTTTATTCGCACTATCCGAGGAAATTCAAGATTCCAAACCAGACATAGCTCGTATAATCAAGCAAGATTTCTACGGAGAGACTTGCTCACAGGCGCAGATTCTCTCCGAGATGCGCAGCGAATATGCCGCGAGGTATCTGATGCTCTTAGCGCGGTTGTTTCGAGCTACGGAAATGGTACTCCACCTCATCCAAAGTTTTACAGGATATTGCTCATTTTAACCAAGCTTGCGATACTATCGAATTCTCCAAGGATGATAGAACTAAAACATTAGGGTTGACATGGACATGTCAAAACGATAACTAAATGTACAATAGTCATATTAATTATAAGGATCAAGATTTAACAAAAAAAAATATATTGTCCGTTGTGTCGAAAATATTCGATCCACTAGGATTGCTAAGTACTTGTATAATTTTAGACAAAAATTCTGCAGGAACTGTGGTTAACCAAGGTATCTTGATACGATCCTATTCCCGATTCTATAAAATCTACTCGGCTCACCTTTCAACCGAATTGCCTATATTGAATAACCTAACTATATCGCGACACGCTATAATACAAAATCGTATAAGGGTCGAACTACACGGGTTTGCGATTCGTCAAAAGAGCCTACGGTGCCTGCGTCTATTTGCGCAGTTTCCCAGATTAACACAAACATCTCAGAGATGTCGCATTCATATCGCCAAATGTTACAAAAGTGAATCCTCATAATAGGTCGCTGTTACCACCAAGAGATGCCAAATAAGATAAAAGGTTCATTGTTCTTCTCATTTCGGTTGATCTGAGACGAATATGAATGTGAATTGTGAATTTCTCTGACTTCTCAAGCACATGCATTGCTGAATCGAAAATTTCAGTAGCTTAGAAAATACCATTTTCATGTCTCGATTGTGAAGAAGTGATTCGCATTATTTTAAATGAAGTGACTTTGGTGAATATCAGTTTGTGAGCCTTTTTAACCTCTCAGGAACATTCAATTTTGAAATGAAAATCATAGTGTGCGGGAATCACAACTTTATGCCGAACAATATTTTACAATAGGTATACAATAATACATTTTGAAACATCAATGTTACCTATATATGTCGGTCGGGGGAGGGGATTAGGCCGCAACGCAATGTAATTCAGACATTTTTTTGAATAATACCTATGTGAGTGGAGTATTATTTCATACATCATTAATATTGACATTTTATATATACCTAACATAAGTAGGTAGGCTTTTTTTCAAAAAGTCAGGAAGAAACCACATAGTTTTATATTATGTGGTATTATATTTAAATAAATTCAAAGCAAATGCTATCTCGAAATTGAATAGGTATACGTATCTTACTCCAAGATTATGATTTCTATGAGACACGAGATTGAAATTGTTATTTATTCGAATGGAATCTCAACAGATAAATTCAAATTACCTATATGGGTACCAAGATCGACTTCGTCGCTAACTAAGGTGTACGTATCCCCTACCTAATATTACTCAGTGTTAAGAAACGAGACATATCTATTTTTGTTGCAATTCAGTGAAAATTCATGGCTTTTCCGCAGTGCATGAAGTTTAAAATTATTCAAATAAAACCTGACTCCCGCTCACCCTGCGTAGGTAATCATTCAGGCGGCGCACAATATGAACTGATGCATCTGATTGGTCGATCTAACACCTATTGCCAGATTATTCTTTACGAAGTGTTAGGTAGTGAAATATAATTTCATTACCTCAATAAATATTGCTATTGTGGGAATTATTCCATCACAATGAATCCATTTTCAAAAATCATACAAAGAAAACAACTCTATAATTTTGAAATCAATCAATGTAGAAGTTTGGTTGAGGAAAATATTGATTACTTCTTACGGAAGATTTCCTAATAAAATCTGACAACGCTGGTCAGTTTCGACCGTTGACACTAACAGCTAACAGGTGCTAACATGTTATAGGTTATGGCTCTATGGCGTCCCGTGTATTCGAGTTTCGGTTTGTTTGTGCTTTTGTGCTGCCATTTGCTTGCTTTGGGGCGTTTGGATTATGATATAAATGTGTTTAGTTTTCCAGTGTCTTTATACATACTTTTTCAAGGTGAGTACTAACAGCGTGATTCATTGAATTCACGGATTAAAATATAGGTAGGAAGTAAGTAATTTTAGGAATACTTTGGAACCATTGTTTGATTTGAGTTTTGGTGTATTTGCGATATATTTACTTGATCCATCATAAGGTGAATACGCACTCCAATAACCTTATATGAGCTCAACAGCCATGCACATTCCTTATGCACAAATGAATTTAGATATGTCGTAGTGAAGGAATTGTGTCACAAATTATATAACCAGATAAAGGAATACAACTAGGTATAAAACTTGTATGAATCAAGCTCACATTGATTGAATAACAAGATATAGATATTCATGAAAATATACATGTGTTGTAATTTGATAAGCTACATCAAGTATTTGCACATTTTTTGAACTATTGGATTTTGTCTCTTTTCATAATACACTTATCAAAATATATCTTATTGAAGAAAATTAACATTAATCACCCTTCACGGCCTTCTATGATCAGAAAAAGCTCAGCATGAAGTGAAAAACTCGAGGCATTTTTAGCAGAATTTTGAATGGAGCATTTGATTCAAATATTCTCAAATGCCTCTTTATGAAATTATATATTATTAGCTAATACCTTCGTCTTCGCACGCAACGGTATTTCACCCTGAAGGGTTGAGTGGTGTGGTAAAACTACCATGACATGAATGTTACTCCTTCACAAAATCTATCAACATGCCAAATTTGTGTCGATTCGTGGATTGGTTGTAGTGTGATGGGGTAACAAATACCAAATCATCTTTTTGATCTATTGTATTAGGCTATGTCATTTTATTCTTTTTGGAAGTTATTAAAACTCAGGTTTTCTTAGGAATCATGTGTTTGTTTCTCATGAACCAAACATTTGATTCATTAAAATCTAGAATCATTATTCAGATGGTGAGAAACAAATAGCCACAAGAAATTTTTTGAATATCATATTTTTTTCAGCAGTTCTGTAGCTTATTCAATTGAAGAGCATCGACCAATATTTCATCTCTTCTACATACCAAATGGAATTTGTTTGTTTTGAGATATATTCTAAACTCTAGTTTAATTTATCTGAGGTTCAAGTGAAGCTGATAGAACCAACAAACGAAATCATATTGAATCTTCTTCATAAATTTTCAGATGCAGTTTCTGGGAATACCCAATACTGAAAGAGTACGAAGTATTAACAAGAGATTGGGTTCGCCATGACAAGCAGAGAAAAGAACGGGAAGCACCGTTGGCGCTTTAAAATTGTATTAATATTTTTTCATATTGATGTTTTCTGCTGAGAATTATTTTGAATTCATTCTCACAATTTCTATAATTTTTTTTTAAGTGAATTTTGTGTAGTAATATTTTGTTTTTTTTCCATACCCATCTTATTTTTACTGAAACCTCTATCGGAACCACTATAGAATATGTCTCCAGAAAGCTAGGAAAGTAAGGTGAGCAGAACTTATTTTTTTATTACTGGAAAATTATAAGCTAATTAGAGATTTGAATGCTCTATTCCTAAATTATGTGCTTGCATATATATTTTAACAAAAATTAGTAGATCAAGGCGGACGGATTATAATTTTTTTCAAACAGAAAATTATAGGTTATTTAGGAGCGATTTGAGAGCTCTATTCTGAAATTTTGTGTTCCTTTTTTGACGTTCACATTTTTTCATTATCGCATTGTTCACATCACATTCACACACACATTCACAATGGAATATCATGTTGAAATAGAGCACATACATGCTTACATCAAAAATGATTTCCTGTTCAAATATTTCAAGTTGATATTCCAATGTGTATGAAGAAAGTTATCTGAACATGTAAACTTAGCTCAAAACTTCTGAAAAGAGCATTCAGAAAGCTCCCCATTGGCTTTTGATTTTTCTAATTGAAAATATATCTGCCCACCTTGATCTGCTAATTTTTTGTTAAGATAGCAGAACATGTTCTATTAAAAAAACAAGTACAAAATTTAGGAGAAGATGCTTGAATAGCTCATAATTTTTCAATAATGAAAGAATCTTCATTGCGTGCTCTGCTGGCTTTATGACATCTGTAGAATGTGAGTTCTATAAAATCCCTAGTGAGATGTAATCTGATTCAAAATGTGATTCACTTTCAAGTAAAATTGAGCATCCTTGTGATTGGTCTATGTGACAGAAATTTGAGGTCTATTAGTCTTCTCATTGAATGTCTTCATCGATCTACATGTGATTGCAATAGATACATCAAAATTAAAGGTGCATGTAACATTCTTGGGAAGCACAATATAATTTTCTTAGGGCTTCCCTGACGTCAGAATATGACACATTCAAAGAGTCGAAAAGCACCTCTCGTTCATAAATGGTGGATGGTTTTCCCAACTTCACTTTGTGATTACAATGTTACCTCAATGTGACTCAAAATGTGATGTAAAATAGAGAGTCGCATTAAGGTAATTTCGAGTTCCATTTGTCATCAGAATGTGAAGTAGAAAATGACCAATAAGGCCCGAAATAGAAGTTCTGGAGATGGCAATATGAGTCGCAATTTGACTCGCAGGTGTGATGTGAAACGTGGATGTGAGTTCCCCTAACATCTCTGAGATCAATTTGTGTTTACTGGGTTGGACAAAGTTGGCAATATACGGGTCATGTCACTAACTGCTTAATCCAAGGTGGCGCCACTAGAGACTATCAGCATACCAAGACTGGAACTTTGCGGCGCATTATTATTATCACGCCTAACAGACAAGGTAGTAAGTTCGATGAATTTGCAATTTGAGCAATGCTTCCTTTGGTCTGACTCAACTATCACCTTAGCTTGGATCAAAACCAGCCCGAACTTACTAAACACATCTACAGGGAACCGGCCAAAGAAAATCCTGCTGACATGGTCTCCAGATATTTGTTACCTTACAAAATTCTCTATTGCGACCAGTGGTGGAGAGGCCAATACTAGCTCTCAGGCGATCAATCAAAATGGCCCAACGAACAACTCGAAGCCGGTAGTGTGCCAGAGTTAAAGTCTCAAGCGTATTTGGCAGGCCAATTCGAAAGCACTCTAGACTTTCCATTCAAAAAAATTCTCGAGTTTCAATAAATTGTGCAATGTAATCGCTTATATATTACGGTTCAGAGAAAATTGCCTCAAAACAGGCAATGACAGACGTAGAGGTGATCTCACACCCCACGAACTGAATCGCGCTACTAAAACGCTAATCAAAACATGCCAGTACCAATGTCTTCAATATCAGACCTAAAAAAGGGCAATGAATTGCGATCGTCGAATAAACTTTCAGGTTTAACCCCATTTCTAGACAGCGAGGGCATTTTACGCGTAGGGGATAGACTCAAATACTCGGACTATGACTTCGATAAAAGACACCCCATACTTCTACCTGGGAAACACAGCTAACTAAATTGATATTTCACCAAGAGCACAACCGATTGCTACATGCCGGCCCCCAATTGCTGCTCAGTACTGGCCTATATCCGGTCGTAATCTAGCTCGTGATACCGTGCGAAAGTGCGTGCGCTGCTTTAGATTTCGCGTCAGTACCACTCAACCAATGATGAGCAATTTACCCAACGCCAGAGTAATGCTTTCTAGCCCCTTCTCAAATACTGGAATTGATTACGCTGGTCCTTTTCTGATTGAAGACCGTATGGGTCGCGGCTGCAAAATAACTGAGTGTTATTTAGGACTTTTTGTATGTTTTCCAACAAAGGCAGTTCATCTAGAACTGATCTCTAGCCTTTCTACAGAAGCCTTTATCCAGGCATTAAGACGTTTCATCTCTCGAAGAGGTAAACCTAGTAAAATTTATTCTGACAACAGCACTAATTTCGTTGGTGCTCAGAAAGATTTGAAATTTTTTCTAAAATCCGCAGAGAAAATTAGCAATGTTACAAAGTTTTCTTCTAGAGAATGCATTGATTGGTAATTCATACCGCTCTATTCGCCTCATTTCGGTGGACTCTGGGAAGCCGGAGTCAAAAGTTCCAAACACCATCTAAGAAGAGTTATGTCAAAAACACCTCTCACTTTCGAGGAATTATCCACTTTGCTTATGCCAAGTGGAGGCAATTATAAATTCCCGTCCGCTATCTCCCCTTAGTCTAGATCCAAATGACCTCACTCCTTCAACTCCCGCTCACTTCCTGATTGGTGAGCATCTAATTGCTGCCCCAGACGAGGAGGTCACGGATGTCAAAATGAATCGACTAGATCGCTTTCAATTGGTCCAGCAGATGTCCCAGCACTTTTGGCGACCCTGGAAGACAGAGTACATTTGTGAGCTACAACTCCGTCAAAGGTGGAGAAAAACACAAGGCACATCACTTGAAAACGCCTTGGTTCTGCTCAAGGACGGCCATACCCTGCCTAATCAGTGGCAACTAGGACGGATCATGCATCTGCGCCCAGGCCCACGACGGCCTTTGCAGAGTAGCAACCATAAAGACTTCTACTGGGATCGTCAAGTGAGGGTTCCAGAAAATCTGCCCTGCCCTTTGAAATTTGAAAGAGGGTTCTTTCAAGGTAGGGAGGATGTTCCGGCCGCCACTGTGTTCTAAGGGCCTACTTATCTACCACACACAGAGGGTGCGAGGGTGGACCGAGACGCACTTGACTTCAAGTCGAGAGTCGATCACGTTCACCTATGCATTAAGTACCATCTATACAGTAACCAGACTTTCCTATTCATTGTTATTCCTTGCGTTTTAAATAAACCAGTGAAAATCAGTGCTCAATGATTCCTATATCATAAAGTCCACCATTACTATCAAATTCTCAGCTAATATTTCTATACTTAATATTATTTATACAAATTTGTTGTGAATTCTTATTCAACCATTTTCTGTTCTCAGATTTGATATTTTATCATTGTTTTATGAGAAATTATTCGACATGTCCCTGTCATGTTCCCTCGAGTTTCTAAGTTAGCATACAGGATGTTCTTGCTTATACATGATTTTTATCTGTTTGAATTCTAACATTTTGTTTGTAGATTTTGATGTCTATTCTTTTTATAGGTTGTACAATCTAAATGGATAGTTGGAAACCTATTGATGTCGATAGAAAAGCTCCACTGCTAAACTCTTTGATGATCTGCGTCGAACATTAGATGGTAAAAGGTTTCAGAAATGCAAAGTGCACATAAAAATTGTAAGACCACCATAGCGAATTACAGTGGTTAAAAATCCGTTTTTTTAAACATGTTAACATATTGGGGAGCGTCGCTTGCATAACCTCAGCTTTCTTGATCAGAGCTGTAAGTGAACCCAATTGGCGGATGCAATGAACATTTGAATAATGTGGAATAATGGATTGATTGTGTGGTAGAAGAATCAAAAATTTCTTATTTCTAATTCCAGGCTGTTTTGCGATAGATATTCAATTTCAAAGTGATGAAAACAAACGAACCTCGTTATATCCAAACTGGTAGATAAAGTCAGAACTGGTAGATGTCAACGCAGCTTTGGCACTTATCAAATCGCACATTTCAAATCACAATTATCAAAAATTCAGTTTAAGAAACACAAAAGACAGATTCGTTTATTTTTTTCAAATCATTTACGGCCTCCATTATCAACTAGTCTTCTTTTTCTTCAATAATTTCATGACTATTTGCTTCCTCTCATTCGTCATTCATATCACGTGAACAGTGTTGCCAAGATTCTCGTATGCGCCTGTTGTTCTGCATTACAAATCTACGAACAGATTCGACAACTGTTTTGTGATTAGCTGTTTTTACAACCAAACACCGAACAGATCCGTGCGTATTTTGAAAAGTAAAATACAAGAGAAATCAATCGTATTAAACGAATAAGTAGTTAATTTCAAATCTGCTTGGATTCTGGAGGCGCCAATCAGTAGTGAGAAAAACCTATGTCATCAAGTGTCAAAGACTGTGTATATCTAAAATGAGAAAACGCTTCTGGTGTTTTCGTACTAACATAATATGAATTGTGTTTTAAGTGGGGGCAAATTTTCAAAATTAAATTGCGATATTAATGCTCCAAATAGATGGGAAGATATCTACAATTCCTTTTGTGAGGATTATTTCAAGGAGTGAGGAATTTTTTTATCTATTATGAAAGTGAGGATTTTCTGAGGATTTTCTTCGAATATGAAAATAATTTATTTCTCGATAGGTGCACTTATGTACGAAAAAACAAAAACAAGCAGTGGTAGTAAAGTTACGGTTACGATGACAGACCAATGACCAAAAGAGGGTTGCCGAATACTCCTGACCTGACAGCTGAGGCCAAAAGAACTAAGAAAAGAAGAATAGTTATGTATTTGTCTGTGGTGTGTTATTTCGTTCCTCCCCCACTGCTAGGAGGCACGGAACAAAAAATGCGCTTGCCAATGTGTAATCCATTCGCGCAGCTTGACGAGCATTCCAGTCAACATAATAAAAAAAACTTTTTCAGTGGTTCGCTCGTGGTTATATGATTTTATACTTTCAACCAATCATAGGACAATCCGTTACCCAGTGTACCCTCCGAAGGAAAGCTGTAACAACCAAATATTTTACTGTGGCAGTAGCACTCATATTGTGATTTCATTTGGGTTATTTTTCAGTGGTCATGTTTTCACGAGTTCGTATATTTATCAATGAGATCGTAGTGAATTACAAAAAAAATATGGCAGTTTCTGCAATATAATGTACTTCCAACTAATTACATGATTATACATCAATAAATGAGAACATAAGATTGTGAGGATTTTTCCATCACAAGTGAGGATTTTTTCGGGTTGGAAGTGAGGATTTCATGAAATTTCGGTTGGCAACACTGGATCAAATAGCTATGAAATGATGGCCGTAAATAATGATAAAAATAAACAAATCTGTCTTTTGTGT
Source organism: Gonioctena quinquepunctata (assembly GCA_018342105.1). Taxonomy (NCBI): domain Eukaryota; kingdom Metazoa; phylum Arthropoda; class Insecta; order Coleoptera; family Chrysomelidae; genus Gonioctena; species Gonioctena quinquepunctata. The sequence continues at coordinate 180,347 of JAFIRS010002608.1, read as the reverse complement.
GTCTGCAACTGAATTTCTGATCATTGTGATTTGGAAAGTGCACTTTTATAAGTGCCAAAGTTGCGTTGACGTCTACTAGTTCTGAATTCATCTACCAGTTTGAATATAACGAGGTTCGTTTGTTTTCATCACTTTGAAATTGAATATCTATTGCAAACAGCCTGAAATCTTTTTTTTTATTCTGCTACCACACAATCAACTCATTATTTTACATTTTCAAAAGTGTATTGCATCCGGCACTTACAGCTCTGACCAGGCAAGCTGAGGTTAGGCGAGCGGCACTTTCCACAATTTTGACAAATTTGACAGAGACCAAAATATGTTTTGAATAGAAAAAATCGGATTCGCCTAAAAGTGGCATTTTACACTCGCCATTCACGGATGTGCAAGAGGGTAGATTACAACCTGTATACATATATATATATATATATATATATATATATATATATAATATAAACTAAATGAAAGAAATATAATGGATATAGACCTCAAAGAAAAGCGTTAACCGTAGACACGTGTTTTGGGCTTTCGGCCCTCATCAGTACGGTGTAGAAGTGCAAGGATGGACAACACTTAGTAGTAAACGACAAATCAGCGTGTCTACTGTTAACACTTATCTTTGAGGGCTATGTCATTAATTCTTCCATTTTTTTTCAACAGTCCCCTCGATATTCCTCCCTTTCATCTTTATAATCCTGGACGCAGATGTCACGCAGGTAGCTATAGCTGCCTCCGTGGTGACAATGGTGTTGCCCTGGAATGCAGGGTCTGCTAACCAGAAACCACAAATGTGCGGCTGGCATTTGTATGTTGACTCCGTTGATTTGTCGTTTATTACCAAGTGTTGTTCATCCTTGCACTTCTTCACCGTACTGATGCGGGCCGAAACACGGGTCTACGGTTAACACTTTTCTTCGAGGGCTATGTCCATTGAATATCTTTCATTTTGTTTTCAACCGTTTCCTCGATATTCCTCCCTTTCATCTATATATATATATATATATATATATATATATATATATATATATATATATATATAATATATATGTTATGATATCAAAATATGTTAACCATTAAAAGAATAATAATTTGATGGTATGGTTATGATATCAAATATATGTTAACCATTAAAGAATAATAATTTGATAAAATGATACTTATACATCACATACGACCAACGCTCAAACTAAACCGCTGAACCTAACGAGGGGAATTTCTATGATGACAGAGATTACCGCTTAGAGAGTTTTTTTATATTTCATCCCTGAAGCGGTGAAAAGTTGGGTAGAAGGGCTGAACGTATCGTCAGTTTTCAAGTTGGGGCCATCAAACTTGTTATTTGAGGACTTTCATATAAATAAAGAAATATGTATTTCAGTGATTTCATTAATTCAACCCTGAAGTGGTTAAAGGAAGGGTGACAGTTTGTATGGGGTTCCGTTGGTTCTCAAGCTAGGGTCATGTAACGAATAGAAATATGTGTTTCAGTGTTTTCAGAAATTCGAACTCTAGAGGGGTGAAATGGAGGGTGGAAGTTTGTATGATGAACCCGTTAGTTTTCAAGTTGTCATGAAAATTGATATTTGATGTCTTTGTTACAACTGAAGAAAAATGTTTTTCAGTGTTTTCAGTAATTCAACCCCTAAAGGGGTGAAAATTTTCATGGGTGTTTCGTTAGTTTTTGAGTTGGTCTTATGAAAATGGGTATTTTGGCTCTTTGTTGGGAATAAATTATTCGTAAGTGACCTTATTTGAAAATTTCGTCCCTATAGGGGTGAAAAGGGGTTATTAAATTCGGAATAGTCGTCACAAAGTATAACTTTTACTGTCGAGTCAATAATGCCACCCAAAAACGAGATAACATGATAACGGGATAACGAGATGACGGGAATCATGGTAACGGGATGAGGGCATAGTGAGATAACGGAAACGAGATAACGAGAAACGGAATAATGGGATAACGGGAAGGTGGAATAACACAAAATGAAACGACGGAAAAAATACAAATCCTACGCGGACGAAGTACCACCTGGTATATATATATATATATATATATATATATATATATATATATATATATATATATATATATATATATATAGTTTGGAAATAGTGGGTTCTCGAATCTTGGTGATTGTATTTTTGGAGTTTTCTTGGGTTTCAGATTCGATTGTATGAAAACGAGAAGGAAATTACATTTTTTCAGACGTTTCCGGAGCATCTTCAGTAAAATTTATCAAAAATATTTGAGAAAATTGTATCTGAAAATAAAATATTGGTTTATGATGTTATCCAAACCAATATTTTATTTTCAGATCCAAATGTTTTCAATAAATTTTACTGGAGATGCCAAATATTTGAGAAAATTGTATCTGAAAATAAAATATTGGTTTAATCGAGACTGAAACAAAAAACTCAAATATATATATATATATATATATATATATATATATATATATATATACCGTGTGTAACAGGATCATGGTACACCCCCCGTATCTCCTTTAGTTTTGAACATAATTGATTGAAATTTAGAATATCTCATATACATAATAAGCGGCACTTTTTGACCTATAAATGTTTTTTTTTCACTCCTGGTTTCGCCGGAAGTGATACCAACTTTCGATTTTTGAATAGAACACCCTGTATATCATTACATTTCTGAAATCTGCATAATTTTCTGAATCTAATGATACCACATAAGTGACATTTGAAACGTCAATATTTTTGATAATTAAATTTTTTGTTTTTCATTTAAGTGTGCCATGATGATTCCGATTTATTCCAATTCACCCGTCTAATGCTAGAAAAATCGAAATCCCGTCAAAAATACTAAATTGCGTTTTTTATGAGCAAATAAAGTTCATCGTAATCGATTTTGGGGTGAAACTCAATTTTTTCAAATGGAACCACATTGGTACCATGGTAACATTCATTAGTACTATTAATAAGGAATTTATTCATACCTGCTAATAAAATGTGCGATAAATACAATCAAAATTACAGCTAAAAGAAAATAAGATAATACAATTACTTTGTTCTAATTTAATGCTAAGAAGTTACTAAGGTGGCTTTGAAATACAAAAAATGAACACAAAACATTACAACAATTGTTCTAAATGCTGTCCATCAACGTCAATGCACTTCTGAACTCGCATAGCTGTTTCTTGAAGAACGTTCGCTAATTGCTGGGCCGTTATACTATCAATTGCCTGTCTTACTCGCAACTCCAGGTCTTCGCGGGTTGTAACGACGGTTGAATAGACAATGTTTTTTGAATGACCAAAAACAAAGAAATCAAGAGGTATCAAATCTGGTGACCTTGGAGGCCATCGCACAGGACCATTTGTCGAAATTACGTTTTCTTGGAATGCCTGTTGAAGGTAATCAGTTACTATTCTTGAATTATGGGGAGAAAATACATTCCCTGTCGTAGATGGACAGGTAATTCAGTTATCCTCAATTTAATTTTGCAGAAATCCTAAGTATCTATCTGCAGTCAAGCATCCTTCAAATATTATTGGACCAATGATTCTACGACCGAGTATTCCAAGCCAAACATTGAAACCGAACCGCACTTGAAAGTTACCCTCCCTCAATAAATTTTGATTTTCTTGTGACCAATACCTTGTATTTTGTCGGTTAAATAATCCCATATTTGTAAACCTAGACTCGTCCGAAAATAAAATCCTTCCCAAAAAAGCATTGTTTGGCTGCACATTATTCTGTAAGATCCAATTACAATATTCCATCCTACGTTCATAATCATTTTCTTACAGGTGCTGGTGCAATTGATATTTGAAAGATTTATAATTATGTTTGTGCAAGATTCGGCTTACCGTTTGGTGACTAATTTCCAATTCAAATCCAATTTGCCATAAAGAAACAGTCTTATCAACTTCTAATCGTGCTAAAACATTAATTTTCGTTCCTTCGTCAATGATAACGTTTTCTTCGGGATCATGGTTAGGCTCTCTTCGGAATTGATTTTCAAGACGATTTAAATAATTTCTCGCTGGACATTGTCTATCAGGATATCGGTTGGCATGAAGGTTTCTAGCCGCAACGGCATTTTTTCTACATTCCCCATAAATGATTAACATGTCCACTTTTTCATCCCATGTATAAATGTGGGGCATTTTGAATAAGAATAACAACAAATGTAAAGACTTTTCCAATACACAATGAAAATACCGATAAACCAATACCTATTTATTTGACAATCTGAATGAATAATTTCATTGTTTTCAACAGGCATTCGAAGCTATGCGAGTTCAGAAGTGCATTGACGTTAATGGACAGCATTTCGATCAATTGTTGTAATGTTTTGTGTTCATTTTTTGTATTTTAAAGCCACCTCAGTAACTTCGTAGCATTAAATTAGAACAAAGTAATTGTATTATCTTATTTTCTTTTAGCTGTAATTTTGATTGTATTTATCGCACATTTTATTAGCAGGTATGAATAAATTCCTCAATAATAAATGATACCACGGTACCAATATGGTTCCATTTGAAAAAATTGAGTTTTCCCCAAAATCGATTACGATGAACTTTGTTCCATTTGAAAAAATTGAGTTTTACCCCAAAATCGATTACGATGATCTTTTTTTTAGACGGTGATTTGGGAAAAAATCAGGACCATCATGGCACATTTAAATGGAAAACTAAAATTGAATTATCAAAATATTGAAGTTTGAAATGTCACTTATGTGGTATCATTGGATTCAAAATTATGCAGATTTCAGAAATGTAATAATATATTGGTGTCCTATTTAAAAATCAAAGTAGGTATCACTTCCGGATGAACCGGAAGTGAAAAAAATCAGTCGTAGGTCAAAAGTGCCGCTTATATGTATATAGGATATTTCAAATTTCAATCAATTACTAAAACTAAAGGAGATACGGGTGTACCATGATCCTGTTACACGGTATATATATATATATATATATTTTATATATATATATATATATATATATATATATATATTTATATATACAGTGTGACCCATTTAAGATGGAACCACTCCTGTGGAATACGCATTTATCAATGATTCCCATTTTTTTTACTATTACGCATAAAAACTGTATGTGTTCGGACACAAATTTTCATAACTTTAGTTTCATTTTCAAAGAACTTTATGTTCTTTTTCATCGTCAAAACGGCAAAAGTTTATTGGGCACTTTTGTTTTGGAAATTTGACTACACCACTGGATTTGTAGTCGTTATAAATGAAAACCATGTAAATTTCATAAAAAATATTGGTTACCAACGACGTTACAACATCTTAAATTTTGGAAACAAAGTATTTGATTATAATTTTATTTAGATTATAGACATATATGAAATCTGGCAACACTGCCAGTGATACACCAGTAAATTTGTACAGCGAAAATCCGAAGTCTATAGCTCATTTCCGTTCTACAGTTATAACTCCTGAAAGTATGGTAATGTGAGCGATTTGTGGTGGAAGCGATTTTGTAAAATCTGACTACGCCACTGTATTTGCAAATTATATTCCCTTAAAATAATTTATTTAAGTTTAGGTTATAAGTATTTTCGAAAATAATAGAAAATTAACAATTCATTTTCAAGTTATGCAGTCTTCCATAGCCGATAAAAACGAAATGAACCGAATCAAGTTTTAAAGTATCAAAATTATTTATTGGATAATAAAACAGAAAGCAGGACAGAAAATGTTCTTTTCAAATTCTGCAAAACTCGATTGAAATAAGCTTTAAGAGAAGGTATCAATAATTTGAGAAAAGCTGAACTAATATATTAGGCATAGGTATTGTACTAAATCAATAGTAGGCTGTGATTTAGTACACCTCAAATCGCTCCCATTACCATACTTTCAGGAGTTATAACTGTAGAACGGAATGAGCTATTGACTTCGGATTTTCGCTGTACAAATTCACTGGTGTTCTATTCTGTATCGGCAGTGTTGCCAGATTTTAAATATGTCTATAATCTAAATAAAAATTATAATCAAATACTTTGTTTCAGAATTGAAGTTGTTGTAACTTCGTTGTCAACCAATATTTTTCTATGAAGTTTGATGGTTTCCATTTATAATGACTACGAATTCAGTGGTGTAGTCGAATTTGGAAACAAAATTGCCTAATACACTTTTGCCGTTTTGACAAGAAAAAAACCATAGAGTGCCTTGGAAATTAAACTAAAATTATGAAAATTTGTGTCAAATCATTTCTGATGCTCAATATTAAAAAAATATATTTCGAGATTGACTGAAAATGCGTATTCTACAGGGTGGTTCCATTTAAATGGGTCACACTATAATATATATATATATATATATATATATATATATATATATATATATATATATATATATATATATTTAACAGGTCGCATAGCATCTCATAAGAGTGATTGTAAAATTAAAAAAAACAGTTGTGCATTAGCTGAACATAATATAAACTCTAATCATTTCAGTAATTTCAACAACCCTTCCATTTTAGCAGTAGAGAATAACTTCCACGAAAGGAATTTCCTTGAAATGGTGTTCATAAAAATTGAACCAAATAGCATGAACAAACGATCTGAGATTTCCAACCTTAGTGTCATTTACAATTACTTGTTGAATGAAACTTGATTCCAATTGAAGTTTTGAAAGTTAAAAAAAACTGCTTAGTATTTCTTGATTTTTTCTCTCATTTAATAATTTTTGTCATATATATTGGTACTATTCCTTTTGTTCTGTGGACAAAACACATGTTTCTCCCATGACATTTCAACTTCGACATATGACACTTGACACTTCATGTCGTGCATTACTTGTCATCCACCATTTTCCTTTTTCAGTCATGCTTTAACCATGTGGTAATTTTTGTACTTGTCAAACTTTAAATTGTTTAAATTAAGTTTCTTAAACAATATGTGCGTTTGCAATTGTTTAATTTTTATATATATATTACTAGTAGTGTTTCATAGTGATATGATTTTGAAGTTCTTTAGATTTGTTTAAAATCGTATTTCACAATATGTTTTTTTTTTACACTGTCTTAAAAAATCAACATAATTCTTCTACATTTAATAAGTCTTACTAAGGAATATCCTTTCTACAAAGTTTATTTCAAATTCATAGTTATTTATATATAAATATATATATATATATATATATATATATATATATATATATATATATATATATATATATACAGATTCAACCCACGTTGTCAGACCATTATAATTATCAGACCACCACAGACCCACTAGAAATACTCATGATTTCAGAAACATTTTGGTGTTCTACAGTTATTACAATCTCCAAAAATAACTGGAACTTAGAGGGGTAAAAAAAGTGAAAAAAATCATAATTGTATAGTTTATGTCACGTTCACAAGCCCATTATATTTTACCGCGTTCTCAAGCCATTACATATAATTTCTTACATTTAATCCACGTTCACAGACCCGGCAGTGTTGCCGCCCTTTTCGCCAGATATTATGATCAAATTGCGCAGAGAATGTTTTATTATCACAACACAAACACGAGAGGAAAATTAACTAGCCAAACATTTTTATCCAATTTTGTTCACTTGACTCCTGTCTAATTCAGTCAGAACTTTAATTTTGGGATATTTAATGATTTTTACAAGCTTTTATTTAGTTTCACTTGTTAGTTAGTTAGTTTGTTTGTTCTGACCGACCTAGCAGGTGTTCATAATTCCGGTGGCAATGCATTATGGATTTTTCGTAAGAGTATCCAAGATGGCGGACGAGATTTGTAATTATGGTCCTATTTGATTCAAATTTGGGATGTGGGGGTTTTCGGGGTCGGAGATTATGAAATGTTTGTCAAAATTCATGAGATGGCGGCTCCAATATGGCGGACGAGTTTTGTGATTATGGTCCGATTCGATTCAAAATTGGTATTTGGGTGTTCTCGGGGTCGAAATTCATAAATTCATTCAGATTCGATTCAAAATTGGTATGCGAGGATTTTTGGGGTCGGATTTATGAATTTTGTGTCAAAATTCATAAATTCAAGATAGGGTCCCAAGATAGAGGACGAGTTTTTCCGATTATGGTATATTTCAATCAAAATTGGTATGTGGGAGTTTTCAGGTTCGGAGATTATGAATTTTTTGTCAAAATCTATGAATTCGAGATAGCGACTTCAGAATGGTGGAAGAGATTTGTGATTATGGTCAGATTCTATTCAAAATTGATGTGTGGGAGTTTTTGGTGTCAGAGATCATGATTTCTTTCAGCTCAAAACTTACAGGGAAGATACCTTGTAATAACGATGCTCTATTAGGAATGAACAGTTTGTTTTGTTTGTGATCGTTGGCTATTTACCGAGTTGAGGCATTGCCTCTTTACTCTTCATCTTAGTTTATATCTGAATTCCTTAGTGTTCTTGTTAGTTAGTGTAAATACTTAGCTAGGCGTGAATTTTGTTGTTCCTTGAAAATTCTATGGAACGTTTTGATGTTAAGAATTATCCTATGGATATACTTCAATGACCGTTTTTAGAAGTTTTAAATTCCCGTGGTTCTGGCCTAAACTAGCGATAGTTTTGGCCGTTTATATTCAGTGAGGTCAGCTGTAGTGTAGTTCACAGATTCCCTAACCAATAAGTTTCCGTGGGTTTCGGATTTACCAAAAAACTCAATATTGCGCTCACGAATGAGGCTTCAATCTTTGTGAGATTGAGGTCCGATAAGATGTTATTGTTTCGCACGTACCACGATCAGCATGTTCGAGTTTGAAATTTGCCCCCAGACTGCGAGGGCATAGGTAATGACGGGTCTGATGACTGTTTTATATAATAATGTTTTTGTTTTCATATTTAGTTCACTTTTCCTGTTCAGAAATGGATATAGTGCTACACTTCTGTGTGTGACTCTGTTTTTATTCCAGGAACATGTTTATTCCAGGTTAATCTGCGGTCTAAAGTGAGTCCAAATACTTAACGCGATTTTTGATTTTGATCATCGTTATTATTATTTCTATTGCTTGTTCTCCTTGGTAGTTTGGGAAAACAAGTGCACCCTCGTGTGGGCCGTGTGTTGCTTTGCAGTTACAGCACTTTGCTGGTGTGTTTTTCGATTTCCTACATTCATTTGGTATGATGAGAATTGCCGCATATAACACAGATTGGCTTGCGAAGCATTTATTTTGCGCATGTCTAAATTTTTGTCATCTATAGCACTGGGCCACGGATGTTGAGTGGTTTTCGGGATTCCGCTCTGACAATTATGTCTAAGATTTCTCTTACGTCATAAATTGACTCATTTTCTCTACTACTTAGTACAAGAACCATGGGCATAGGTGTTTTATCGTATTTTTTCATAAGCGAGACTGAAGTTATGTCGAAGCCTTGGTATTCCAAATCTTTTTTAATGTCCTCGTCAAATTCAGTGGGAACGCCCCTGAATACGACTCTGAGAAGTTTTTTCTCTGGTAACGTGAAAGTATGGTACGAGACATCTTCGCGAGTAAGAATGTCTTGAATATTTTTGTAGTCATTAGGGGAAGCAGGTTGGATTTTTTATCCGTCATTTAAATTTTGACTTTTTGTAACTGATTTTGAAACATTTGTCCATGAATCTCTCAGTGGTATCCATTTGATTTATCGCGTAGATAATAGGCGGACTTTCATCTTTTTTGGGTTTCATTTTCAATTTCACCTTCGCTTTCGCTATCGGAAGGCAAAGATTCGGAATCATTACTTTTTGCCATAGTTTTCCTATCTCTTTCTGATCTGACAAGAATGAACAGATCAAGGCAAACTAACTAAAAAGCAAAAAATTCAATATTTAATAAAAAACGTTTTTATAGACAAGCTTTTATGTAAGCCGTGTAATTAAACGTATAAATAAGTTTAAGTCATCGCAGACAATAATTTAATTACTTTTTGTTGAATTATTTAGGTTTAAAAAGTTTTTCGCGTGAATTGTGATGAAATCAATACTCCAACGAATTGTTACTTACCAACTTATCATTGCCCAATGAAATTAATTGGTACTCACTTTAATAAATATTTGTAAAAATTATATACTTTGAGAAGTTCTTATTTGGTACCTATTTTCATGACAAGCTTTTTGAAACTAATTAATTAAAAAAAAAATATAATTAAATCATTGTGAGCGATGACTCAAACTTATTTTATACGTTTTAGTACACGGCCTTAATAAAAGCTTGTCTTAAAAAAGGTTTTTCATTAGTTATTATCAACTTCAGTTTAATTGTTTGCATCTCAATTTTCCCTACTAATATGGAGTAAAATTTGTGAACTCAAATGGTTTGCATAACATTACACTTCAACAAGAAGAAAAGTGTCACTACTAATCTCTTTCCGTTTGTACCAGATATTTTCCTCCATGGAACATGGAGTGTCAATGTGTAGTGTACACCGACTTTTCCAAGGCATTCGATAAAGTACATCATCCAACTCTGGTGACGAAATTGGGAAATATTGGTGTATATTGCAATGTTTCGAGGCTTCTCAACTCTTACATTTCTCACAGATACCAATATATCGCTTTGAATAACTCTCAATCGCATGAAACAGTAATTACCCCAGGTGTACCACATGGATCACACCTAGGTTCCTTACTACTCAGTATTTTTCTAAGTATCATATGAAAATGTTTAATTGCATCTAAAATATTATCATACGTAGATGATTCAAAAATTCTTGAAGGAATCAAATACAACATGGACTACTTAGACCTTCAGAATGATCCAAATCGTTTTTCAAAATACTTCACAACCAATAGGCTTGTTCTCAATATACAGAAATGTTCCCAAATTCTCTTATCGAAGTGTTCAACTCCTTTGACAACAAATCTTCATATAAATAACAGATACTATAATCCGAAGATGAAGTTAAGGACCTAGGGGTCATCCTGGATGAAAAAAATCCGTTAAAAAGCCATGTTGAGGTTATCGTTAGGAAGGCATTGGAAGCTGTCGGCTTCATCCTGAGAAATACCGAATAATTTCAAAGTCCTCCCTATGTTGTAACAATATATAACTCTATGGTAATACCTATATTGGAATTCAATTGAATTATATATATGGAACCCTGTTGATGACAAATACATCTTACGTACCTACTATGTCCAGAAAGGAATTGTCAAAAATCTTAACTACATTTTCGCCATCGGCATTTCGAATGTCATGATGAGAACCTCAGATTTAACAAACTTGGACGATTATTTATGCGGAGGAAATTTTCCGATATACTTTTTGTTTACGCTAACCAATCTCTGAGTATTCAATTAATTGCAGTCCCTACATAACAAGAAATAGACTAATTTTCCACATGAAAACTTCCAATAGCAATGACTACAATAACTCTATTTTGATCGATGAATTCTTTCAATTTTGTATGTAATACCCACTTGGATATTTTTACTATCCTACCAATATGTTCAAAAAGCATCTCAAAACTCTTCTGCGTTCAATTTATGATTTTCTATTAGAATAGATCAGGAAATTGCTTTCGATATGTATTATGGTAAAACACTTCATGTCTACCTTTACTCCTTTTTTTACGTATAAGTTTTAGTCACAGGATTTTTCTGTTTCAGTTTATGGAATTCATTTCAAGTAAGGATCATTAAATTTGTTAGTTGGGGGTAAGTGGAGGTTAAATTGGTATTGGAAGTTTGTATGGGAATTCCGTTAGATTTCAAGATGGGGTCATAAAAAATGATATTTGAAGTCTTTGTTACAAATAGAAGAAATATGTATTTCAGTGTCTTAGAAATGCAACCCCTGAAGGGGTGAAATGGAAGGTGAAAGTTTGCATGGCGGTTCTGTTAGGATCATAAAAATTGGTATTTGAGGTCTTTGTAAGGGATAAATAAATACATGTGTCACTGTTTCTATAAATGCAATTCCAGGGGGGTGAGAGGGGGGGGAATAGTTTGTGTAAGGGTCCCGTTAGTTTTGAAGTAAGGGGCATAAAAATTAGTATTTGAGGTCTTTGTTACAAATAAAGAAATATGTGTTTCAGTATTTTTAGAAATTATGTCCCTGACCAGGCGAGTGAATTTGTAATGGTCGTCACAAAAAATACAAGGTTTAACGCGGACGAAGTCGCTGGTACCAGCTAGTTATAGTATATAATAGTTAATAATTGAAGTGAGGTGGTTAAGTAAGTATTTTGAACGTAATCCAAATTAAAACCCTAGTATTCAATACCTACCGTAACAAATCAATAGTTTTTTTTTTTTTAGTTTTATTTGCTAATTCAAGGGACTTTTTCAATTTTAATAATTTGTGAATTACTTTGTAGTACCCTTACAAATATTTGAGATTTTCCGAGTAGACTAGTGATGTTAGTGATTCTTTTACAGATTCAATTTTTTTTCCGATAATTGAATTTAACTCCATTTTTGATCTCATGAAAACATGGAAAATGATCTAACTCTCCTTTGATTCCATATGCATGAAGAATGTAATTTAGAAAAAAACAAACATCATTCAAATGATCATGAAACAAAATATACAAGCTTTCATTCAAATGCATAAAAAAATTATAATTTTCTTTATTTAAAACCTAGCCGTACAATGTTCTCAAATTCAAATTTAAAAGTATCATCTTTGTAGTACAAGCTTTTGAATCTGTTATTCACAGAATAACATGTGACACTTTAAAAAAAAAGTATTCGCATGGTAATTCAACATATTTTTTTTTCTATTCATTTTTATTCGATTCTCTGCAGTCATTAATAAAATCCGTCATCTTGAATTCTTAAGTTTTTACAAAAAAATCATCTTTGATTTCAACAACCCCTAGATGCCAATTTTGAAAAGAAATGGACCATGAATCACACATCTTTGGACCATAAATCACACCACCATTTTGGAGGCGCCATCTTAATAACTTGTCATACAAAATGTCATGATACATGGTCACTCGAATGGAGAGCACCTGGGAATTCAGAGTCGATTTGACATGGGACAAATTCCAATTGCATTATTTGAACCTGATAGACAGACTATATAGTCTGGTTGGATTCGTTTCTTCATGTAATAATAAGACTTTCAGTCCAATGAAATTTGTTCAAATCAAATGATTAAAAACAACTTTTCGACTACCACTTTCATTCGAATGCACCAAAAAAAAAAGTTTTTCAAATGTGTGACGTGGGTTAATCTGTGAGTAACCGATTGAAAAGCCGTTATTTTTCCTTTTTAGTGAATTAGAATAAAATATTGTCATTAAAAAATGTTTTCAATAATGTTTTATTCAATTCTTTTTAGTTATTAAATCTGTCATCTGGAATTATCGAATTTTAACGAAAAATTATACTTTCCGACCTTAACAACCTCTAGATAGATAAAGTCGTTCAATAAATCCCAGAACTCCTCCGCCACCTTAAATCCTCGACCTCAAAAATCCCCATACACCAATTTTGAATAGGATCGTACCATGATGAAAAACTCGTGCACCATCTTGAATTAATGAATTTTGACAAAAAAATCATAATCTCCGACCACAAAAACCCTCACACCAATTTTGAATAGAATCGGACCATAATCACAAAACTCGTCTGTCACCTCCAATACCAAGGAACACCACATACCAATTTTCAATAGAATCGGACCATAATCACAAAACTCATACGTCATCTTGGAGCCGTCATATTGAATTCATGAACTTTGTCAAAAAAATCATAATCTCCGATCCCAAAAACTCCCACATTCCAATTTTGATTAGAATCAGACCATTTCACATAATTTGCCCAACATCTTGGAGCCGCCATTGTAATTTTCCGGTAACAAAAAATTTCATAATGCGTTTTCACCGGAATTATGAAAAACTGCCAAATTTCAGATCAATCAAACGACTAGAAGTGGGTCGAAATTCACTGACAAGTTTTGAACCGGATAGATGAACAAAGCAAGTTGAATAAAATATTTTCGAAAGCTGAACTTTAAAAATATTCATTTTGAATAATTGTTTGTTGCTCAATGTTTATTGGTAGGAACATTTTTAGGAATACAGTGAACAGAGCTGTCAACAAATTAGTCTTTCAAATATTACTTTCCGTGAAATAAAGGTATCCTCAAATAATCAGAAATTACATTATATCGACAACAGGGTTCAAACTTGCTGCTGAAACTTCGTCAACACATAAACAGCGCTGCTGCCAAATTTCGGGTTGGTATTCGTCGCAAAAATGCATGGCATTATATACCATATGCTTCTCCACCGGAAGCGCCGCCTACACGCTCAGTGATGGAACTAAATCAATATAAAAATCTTCATTTCACCGCTTTTCCAAACCCGGCCATTATTTCGTCCCGTGTGCGTCCCAACCCCTCTAGACAGTTTTACATAGCAAAACCTTGTCAAGCCCGAGGCCGGGTCTGAGTTCGTAGGATTTGGTCTGGTTTCGTGGGCAGTATGTACCGAAACGGGACTGTATAAACGCAAAAATAAATATATATATATATATATATATATATATATATATATATATATATATGTATATATAAGGGATTTCGGATTTCTTGGGATATGTCCAAACGAAAAAACATTTGTCGTTACAACATACGGGTATTTTTATCAACATTTCGGAAGAAACCCATACCTTTTTCAACGTATTCATTGATCAAAGTGTAAAATTGTAACAAATTAGAAAAATAGTGTGAATGTTGAAGAAAAAGAGATTGGAACCACAAAGTGTATATTTCGGTTTTCATTATTCCAAATGCTCATACTTATTTCTTCCTCAGGTGAAGTAAAACAATTTGGTGAACATTCAACATATTGTTTTTTGTGTAAAAGACACGGGACATAGTTTAAAAACGGACCATTGAACGGATTTTTATCGAATGAAAGAAGGCTAGCTAATCATATTTAATTGTGTTTTTTTTAATTATTGTTTTTTTGATGTTGTTTTTTTTTGTTGGATTGTCGACTGGCTTGTTCATTATTCTTTGTTGGTGTGTACCAGGAAGTTGTTTTTACGAGTGGACGTTTTGAGAAAAAAGTAGATTGTGGTAACGTTTATTATTCAAATTGGTATCTTTTTTGTCATTAATTGAGTTTTCTTATCTCTATGGCTTCATAAATTCCGGGTTCACGTTCTTTTCTTTTGTTTTCATATATATATATATATATATATATATATATATATGTATATATATGAGAGGGTAGTCTTTGCTGACTAGTTAGGATATGAACTAGATAATAGTGGGGAATGCAGCAATGTCAAAAAGAAAACTCTTGTAAGTTTGTCCATGCTTTCGGAATTGATTTATTCCATCATCCTGGCAGCATATGTCATGGATAATGTGTTGGACACAGTACTTCCGGTACTATCATATAATATTCATTTTATCAAAAAATATGTAGATGACATAATTGTTATATTCCCACGGCAAAATATCACAGAGACTCTAGATACTCTTAACAGCTTCGACCCTCATATTCAGTTCACAATCGAGCTAGAAGCCAACAATAATTCGGTACCATTCCTGGATACCACACTCATACGTACTCCTAGTAATACAATATTAGTTGATTGGTACAGAAAGCCATGTAGTTCTGGCAGATACATCAATTATGAGTCGTATCACAAACGCTCAATGAAAGTGAACTTGATTAAACAAATGAAGAACAGAGTAATCAGAATCTCGGATAAAACTTTTCATAAAAAAAACTTAAATATTCTTTTTAATCTTTTTGTGGATAATTCATACCCTCCAAGCTTAATAAAAAGTATTCTGTAGAACACTCCTTCCAGTTCAGAATCAATAAACAATATTATCAATCCACCCATGAATGTGAATGAACCTAATGCTACCCCTACACTAACGGTTTATACCCCACTTCCATACATCAAGGAGATTACACCCAAACTCACTAGACTTTTTTGCTCGGTAAGCAATTGAAAAATTGCCAACAAAACAATTTCAACACTTAAGTCCATTTTCTCTAAAGTAAAAGATAAGACACCAGTCACATCAATGTCAAAAATCATATAAAGTATTCCGTGTCAAGATTGTGATAGACAGTATATTGGCCATACTTCAAGAACATTAAACAGTCGTATCACCTCACACAGAAGTGATAGCAGGCTATATCCAGAGAGATATGCGTTGGCACTTCATGTTAACACACAAGATCATCATATGGACTATGGGTCAGTGGGTTTATTAGCAAGCGAGTCCCACTGGGCAAAAAGGGTTTTTTCTAGAAATGGCTTTCGTATACCAAGAGAATGACTGCATCAACAAAAAAACTGATATCAATCATTTGAGTGAGATTCATGCTTATTTACTGGCACTAGACATAAACCCAACTAGATTAAACTCTGCTACAATTACATTATAAACTCAACTTTTTAACCAATATTGAACTTCATTCTCCTCACAGCTATATACAATATCATAATTCTCATTTCCAACATTTAAGGAAATCCTAACCACACCAGTTGGCACCCTGGATGGCATAAATATTACTTGACATGCGTCAATGTCAATGTCAATTGTCAATGTCACATACAATTGTCTAAATGTGAATTTAGTTTCTGACCTGTCAGTTTTGATTCCAACCACATGGTTGGAGATATTTTAACATTTTGTTTATAATGTGTAACATATAAGTGTGGCAATTGAACATTAGTTCAATTCGCTGTTGTAAATTTCTCATTATTTATTACCGTAATGTCAAAAGACAATAAATATTTTGTAATGAACATCGTGTCATCCAATCTCACCTGAGTTGTAAGTATTTTCAACTGCACTCAACGATAATCTCTCATATGTATAATATTTTATAATTGTAGTTCCCTGATGATGGAATAAATCAATTCTGAAAGCTTGGACAAACTTACAAGAGTTTTTTTTTTGACATTGCTGCATTTCCCACTATTAACTAGTTTATATATATATATATATATATATATATATATATATATATATGTCCAAGATGAAGCCAAGCCAAACACCACTAGACTGTCGGATGGGCAAGCGCCTATTGAAAGAGAAAGAATGCACGTAAAGGACTACAACAAGACATGGAAATGCTATTGGATGGGATTCTCTCCAAGCACAGACGGGGAGGCATGGAAATAAAGACCATCAGTTGATGCTGAATTTGCCTGCTACGCGGACGGCTGAAAATACGAAGGAGGTGCAGGGGCACGAATATACATGCCCAAGCTATAGATAACAATCTAACTAAATTGTTTAAACATGCAACAGTATTCCAGGTAGAAATTTCTCTACGCGAAAGAGCTATTAAAGCAGCAGTTCAATGAAAAGTCCATAGGAGTATTCAGTTTCATGCAAGTAAATTCAGAAGTTGTGCGGGACTGCCTGAGCTGGCCAGTCAGAACAGACTCTTGCATGCATGTTAGGATACTCAGGTTACGAGGGCATTGGAGAGAATGATTCTCCTGCCAAAGAAGCAGCATGACGTACTCCGTATCGCCCTGAACCATTTTGTGGCACTAACCACCAGATATGGATGGAATACAAATCACAGAAATGGTGGAACAAGTCGCCAGAAATGAAACAAGCGAAATGGTTTAATGAAGAACCAAAGAAAAATTTCACTGAGTATCCACTAAGCCAGAATAAAATATATATATATATATATATATATATATATATATATATATATATATAATATATATATATATATATATATATATATATATAATATATATATATATATATATATATATATATATATATATATATGCCAATTCAGTTTCATTGACTTTTGAAATACATTTCAGATAAAGTGTTTCATCGGAGTCGTCTTCTCGATTCATTTTTCCGTTTTTATCTGAGTGTTTCCTACTTTCAACAGTCCCAGGCATGATGACAATTTTTTCTTCAATCACTAACTTACCTTCGTCCAGAAAGAGGAAACTCATTACGACTGCTATAGTCAGAGTAACGGTGGTCATATCTAAAAAAAATCCGAATCCTTTCACAGCACAAGTCGACGTGTAATATGCTGAAGTATAAAGATCTTGATGACGGTCAAATTCATTCGTAAGGATATGTTCTGCCTTATATGCTCTAATTGTCGTCAAGCCCTCCAAAGATGCATTGAGATGACCGATCATAGGGCTCCGAGCTGGAAAAAAAACGACATCTAATTTGTCCGACATACCGATATTCCATATGCAGTTCTGCAGGCAACATCTGACTCGTTGGAAAATATCGAGATAAATGTTCGACAGAAAATAGGAATACCACTTTTAATTTTTTTGCTCTTCCTACCCTTTGGAAGTAGAAACTGAGTAATCTCAATTGAAACTCTCCAAAGTTATGGAAATTATAGAAATATACTGGAAAAACCAATGAGAAATGCCAAATAAAATAAAAGAAACTGATGGTGACACTGGTGAAATTTAGAAAGTGAGAAACTGGACAGGAACAAAAATAGAACATATTCATCAAATTATTTTAAAATAATCGATGAATTCCAAATAATTATTTTTAATTTGTTTGTTGGAACTGTGTAGAATGAATTTATTCATAAAACAAATGAACTAATCTGAACAGGATTAATTCTGAATTACTGATGATGATAATGAGGTATACTTCGAATATTTGTGTTTATATTCCCAATTTCTTTCATCTACTGATACTTTCCCAAAGTCTTCGGAAATCTACTCATTACTCCCATACATAAAGGAGAATATGAACGATACTGCGATAATCAACGACCCATTTCTCCAATTGATAATATAGAAAGAGAATTGGAAACACATTAACGAATTTATTGGAGACACAGTGTCCATTTTTAAAAAGAAAACTCTCTTAACTGAATATTCAATAGAAATGTATCTCTGAAAATAGAAAATCTGTGATAAATACAAAGAAATTTTTTGTAATATTTCACAGAAAACAACTGATCTGATAGATATTGTGAAATGACCCTGACTCGGAAGAAAGAATTAGGGAATGAAAATTCGCATTTTCATTGAGAGAGCTATTTTATTTTTATATTCCAGTCTTGATTGGGAACTCATATAGGCAAAGGAAAATGCTCTCCAACAAGGAGTACTCACCAGAAATCACTTGTAATATTGATGTAATAGTGGCATCGCATTCACTAGGTTACACATGATTTCTGGTGAGTACTTCATTTTAGAAAACATACGTCTTCTTCATCAATGAGTTTCACATCAAGACTGAAATGGGGTCCGTTCACGATGGCTATCATATGAAGTTCAACGTCCAGCGTGGCTTTAGTCGGGGAAGTATTTGTTTTCTGTTAGATTGGATTTTTCAATTTTCGGAGAAACAGTCCTTTCAATATCCAATTCAGAATTATTGCCTTCTCAACATGGCGGATGTTTTCGAGAGACTGCAGTGGTCATTCTTTCAATTTACAAAAAGTTATCTTTCATATTTTCAACTTACGAACCGTTAACTCATAAAGGTCAATCTGGCTTCAACAACCTTGTAGTGTTATGGACTTGGAGCACCTTTGTAAATGGCGCCGCAGTGGCTGAATCGGGCGACTGACTCCAGCTGGCGTCAATTATCCGTATCAGCTATTGTGACGAATAGAGTGCAACAGTTGAAATTTGTTTGTTACAAACGTGAAAACTGCAAGTGCATTGTGATTCGGCATGTAAAACCTTCGAATTCAATTAAGCCCCGGTTTGGGAAATTGCCCTAGTAATGAATAGAGTGCAAATTGATACGAGTTACCTGCGAACCACATTGAACCTACTGACACGTGCACTGCGAATACGTAATTCGCCTGTCATCGTAGTGTTAACATGTAATTCATTGTCAAGTTGAAGAAAGTTTTATATTGGTGATTGCAATTGGGTTTCTACCCATCTCAAGTGACATCGTTTTCGAAAATCAGTCTGTGAAAAAGGAGCCGCATTGGTGCGTTCGGGTCATGTGTGTCAGATGCGGGAAGTAAAAACAATTGATTATTCCAGCATACATGCGAAAGTGATTTTGCAAGCAGCAGCGACAACAAATTACACAATAAACAAAAATAATAAAGAGATATTGATAAATATTGAAGAAATGAAAAAAATATATTGAAAATATTGTTTTCTTCCATACATACATACATACATTTTCACATATTTTTCATATTTTCGTTTACTGTCAGAATTTAACTAAAAAAATCATTCTGAATGTGTATTACATGAATAATATGTTTCATGCATGTTTTTTAGATTATTGTAATCATTAGTATAAGAAATTCAATTGTTTATATCAATATGAAAATTGAACTTGCAAGATTTGTCAATCGACTTTTTTCCTTTCGTAGATTGATTGTGACAGAAAAGTTACAAAAACTCCTTGCACTTGCAGAGCAAATGCTTGTGGTTATTTCCAAACATAAACGTTCACCGAGGGACTTCCAAAATAAGTTTGGAACTAGAATGGGGCTAACCATCTCCCAGTCAACAAGCGAAAGCGATGTATTCCAAACATGTGTAGCTCACGGTAGAAAAACCATAAAATTTCGTATACGTCATATACATTTGATTTGAGGTTATTTGCGGCCGACTCGTCCATTGCCATTTATTTATTGTGGGCGCGCTTTTGACACTGTGCCATTTTTTGATAGGAAGCTTTTACCCGTCGAATCACAATACAAATGCCGTTTTGACGTTAACGTCCGAAGAATTTGAACTATCGCACCTTGTAAACAACCTTTTTATCACAGCGGTAAATGGGGATAAGTGATACTGTCTGGATCCGTTTTTCCGATTCCGCCACTACGGCGCTGCACGTTAATCTCCTGCCCCATGCTCCAAGTCCATAATCAACTTCTATAAACTTATATGGCATAAAACATGTTTTTGCCACTCGCGCATTTGAGTGGGACATGATCCATTGCTTGTATTTTCCTTCAATTGACACATTCATTCATTTTATGTATACCTTGAGTGTTTCATTCATTTGAGTTTTCCAATTCTAGAGTTCTTACACTGTTTTCCGAATGTTCCATAATATAGTAGCCACCCTACATCCCTCAAGATCCATTCACATGTATAATATATTGGTTGGAGTGTATGAATTCGAATCGAATACCAATTGGAAGAGGATATTGGAATATCAGCACGAACAACTCACTCATAGTATATTCTCACGAACACCCTACCGATAATATTTTTTTTATATTTATTACTATTATTTCTCAACTCACATGAAGCTTCGAGCCTCTTCAAACTGCGTCCAGCTGGTATATACAACCTCCTTATGATCAAAAGCATGATTACAACGATAACAATATAGAACAGGAACTTTGTGTCTACTGTTAGCATCAAACTCAAGTGGCCAATTATGGAAAATATAACCTGAAAACAAAAAAGAATTCCAATTTTTCGGTATAGTTGAATATTTCCTTGTTCATCCCAAAACTTTTTTCGAAAATATATACCAATATTTTATAACATAAACTTTTAGTATTCAACCAACATAATAGTATGCTAAAATTATTGAGGGAGAATATTGTATTGGGAAATCGATATCTTTCACAACATTTCAATGTGTTTCGAAATATTGTTACGAAAATGAGTACAGTGCGCCCTGCGTTAGTAATCTAGCACACGCCAAACCAATGTAGCGATGTAGCGATGTTTTGACGTGTTTCAGACGATGCGTTCTTTATCAAGATCCCACATGACAATGCACAATTGTTGAAAAAATTTTGCGTTTCGTAACATTCCAAGGCACGATTTGCAACAAAAAACGACAGCCCACCTACCAGTTAGTACAAGACTTCTTGAAACGGAAGACTCAAAATCATCTTGCCCTATGTATTGTTGTTTATTCGGTATACAAAAATTGATTTTGATTTCCGTTATATTCGGAGAATCGGAGGGCAAGGCGAAAAAGGTGGTCTAGTGAAACTTGAAAGTTTAATACCATCAGTACAGGCTACAGGCTAGGCCTGACATCCACGATATAACGTAGAACCACCACAATGTAGATAAATCAACAAAATTGCGAATCTAAATGTTTCATCCAATTTCTACAGAAACAAATGTCGCATCCACTGTGCCGAAACAAAATTCCAGAAATGTGACGACGGCTTTCCCATCGAATGACCTAGATTTTTCCACGATCTGCTCAAATATTCCGGAGGCCAAGGACAAGGAAATATAGCTAGAAGACACCGAGTAATTCAGTGATAGCGAGTTCAGGTAAATCAGTATTTTGTGTTGTGCGGTGAGCGGTACATTTCAGTAGTAAACTCTGATTAGGTATTTTATTGTCAGAGTGCTTAATCTGTTGTGTTTTTGAGGAGTTATAAAGGTATGGATTATTTGAGTATCTTTTTAACAAAAACGAATCCAGTTTCGTAAAAATATCAAATCAATATTGGATAGTTTTCCGTTGCCCCCAAGCATTCTGTCGTGAACAGGTTCCATCGATTCGTGCAGAATTAATAACACTTCGGGATATCTTGATCAGGCTAGGAATCAATCATACTGCAATGTTGGTGGAAGAGAATTGACTGTGAAACCTGAAAACATATATCTATCCACCATAACGAGAAATTGAAGTTCCGAACGATCTATGCTCAACTCTATGATAAACCTGATAATTTTATTGGGGTAAGCAAATTTATAGAGGAATCGTGGAATCGCGATTTTGACTCAGATGTAAAAAAATTAATACATTGGCTCACCCTCAAACACTCCCGAAAAACGAATGGTAGGTTTTCGTCCATTTGGGCTAAATCCTGGGAAAACCTGTTGAGGACATTACCAATGAAGTGAGTGTCAAAGAATGACATAACTGCATTTATCATACTAGCAACTAAAGCTTTATGTATATTGATAGATGCTCTTCTACAGAAGTCGAAATTGGCATATGTCGCTATAAGGGCTGAAACAGTGCCAGATATTATCATGAATGAGTAGGTTGTAAATGTTCCATGTTCTCGCTCCTCGGCTTGGAAAAGGGCTGTATGATTCAAAGTAATATTGTTCGTGGTGGAGTTCGAAAATTCTTGGTACATCTGGAAGTCGCTCCTCAGATTCAATACAGTCTGTTTTTCATCAACCCTGAAAACGAAAAATCAGTTCAGTTGATTTGCTCTCACTGAAAATGATGTTAGAGATCATGATTACGCAGAACAATATAGTTTTTCTGTCGACCCATGCTGCGGAAGGAGTTTACCGCGGGAAATTGTTTCTAATAGTTCAACCAACACTTCTATATTTGCGTTCGCATCGTACGAAGGTTATTGTGGGAGTGTGACCTGCGTCGAAGTCGCCACAATAACCTTCGTACGATGCGAACGCAAAACTCAAATAAAATAATTTGTAAGTGAATACTCATAAATGTTACAAATATTTATATTGAGTTAAATAACGTGTTATATTTCGAACCATATGTTTTTCAAGAATTATTTTAGTGCATACATTTCAATATTGTGTTGAGTTAAATATGTCTCAAACTCCATATTTTTAATTTGAGTGTTTTAACCTGATGATGACAAATACCATGTCGAAACTTCGTTGAGAAAAATTATATGAATTGACTGAATCAGACCTTTATTCCGAGAATTTGAAGAAAATATATATGTGGTCAAGAAAAGAAAAAAATATGAATTTTAAGAATATTTGTTATATATATATATATATATATATATATATATATATATATATATATAAATCTACGAAACTGTTCCGAGGATGCAGTCAGAATAACTGGGCAGGGTTAAAGAATACTTTGTTATATATAGTCGAGCTTTCGGAATTGTTCATTTCCTTTTTCAAGATATCTTAAAATGTGAATAAATTGATTAATAAAAAACGTTTTCAAAGACAAGCTCTCATTCAAATGCACTGAAATGTAAAAAATAATTGCTTGTGATGTAGATTATTCCGTGAGTTATTGTTTCAAAAGCTTGTCGCGCAAAATTTTCAGTTCGAATACAAAAGCGACAAGCTTTTGAATCTATTACTCAAGGAATAACCTACGTCACACATCCATAACAATTATTTCTTACCTTTAAATGCATTTGAATAAAAGCTTGTCCTCAAAAAGGTAGTTTAATAATTATTTCATTTTTTGCTTTTTAGTTCTTAAGTACGCCTCAATCTATGCATTTTTGTTAAAGCATCGTTATTATGAGGCCTTTTCCCTGTTCTGTTCTGACCTATCTAGTCTTCCAATGAGGAGACCGCCTAAAGATTAACTTATCCGCCATCTTTAATTTACAAATTTCAACTAAAAATCAATAATCTTCGACTATATTCATAATCTCCGACCCCAAAAACCCCAACTACCAATTTTGAATAGAATCGGACCATAAACTCAGAGATCATCGGCCATCTTGGAGCCGCCATTTTGACTTTGTGAATTTTGAAAAAAAAAATGATATGACAATTAATTTTCTTTCCTTCCCGTAGTATTGTTGGGTATGAAACGTGATAATTTGTTATTTTACCTTTTATTAAAAATACGAGATTAACTCGATAAGGAAGCCGGCTGATGTGGGTATGAGAAATATTGTTGGATCAGTGGAGCGACTTGGGTTGGCGATGGACGGAAATTTATGTAAAAATATTCAGAAATGTTTATGTAAAATAATTCTGAAATTTGAGAATCTAAATCTATAGTGTCAAACGTTTTTTTCTGCTTCAAACACCCTGATGAATGGATAGAAAACTCTAGTGACACAAATGATCATAAACCAAATGATCTTAGACCTCGGACCAAATTTTCCAATTTAAATCAACCCAAACAACATCCCCACACATAATATCTTAAGTAGCATTGAAACATGTATATCATCCCTACACCAGAGCCCAAACTACATTCCTACCTATCTAATACCCTAACAAATCAAAGGAACAAAACATAGAAAAGATGATCTATTCAAACGATTTTGGAGAAAAAAAACAAAAAAAATCAGAGAACATCCTGACCTAAAAATATTCTGACCAGTAATGGGACGGTAATAACGAACACAGAATACTACAATAGCAAAATGGAAAATCTTTTGCCGACGAACACACCTACGAAAAAAACAATAACTACATTACTAACAAGATGCAAACCAAAAGTAACAATATAATGCAAAAGTGGAAACAAAACTTGATTACGGAACTGAAGAAACACCATCCGAAGTGGAAATCCACAACGCACATCCGCCAACAATATACGACTTTCCGAAACTACACAAAGAACATATTTCTCTACGTCCAATAATCTCATATACCCAAATCCCTTCCGAAAAGTTATCTCAATGTCTTAGCAACAGAATACACCAAAATCCTCATTGAGTAAAAGACTCCTGGCATTTCAAATGATTGTTAAAAAATGTGGACATCTCTTATAGACCGGGAGGGACCATAACACTTTTTTCATGTATCATAACTTACCGCTCATAACTATCTTAAATTCCATAAATATGTGTCACAGATATCGCATCGCCGACTAAAATCCGTGGATACAAAATGTTGCGCCGGCACGATCAAAGTGTTTCGGAACCCAAGATTTTGGAATCATAAGCTTCCGTTCGACATACATTGCAAATGACTATTGAAAAAACAAAAATTAGGCGGACGCCAATGCCGAACATGTAGGGTGGCTATGGAGGGAACTAGCGCCCAAGGCTTGTGTAAAAAAAAAATATTCAAAAAATTATTATAACTTACTGTTCGGCATTGCGAACGTTTTGCTTATCTAGGAGCCTAGCCGCACCTGTGCACTTCCGTATTTCCGGTGTCATTATGTGTGACATCATGACCTACTTTTTCGAATTGCGATAACTTAATAGAATGGCAAATATTGTGAATTAACTATTGCCGAACAAATGAAATAGCGACATTGGATGTAAGAATATCTTCAAATTGTGGATCCTATGTTTGGAAAATAATAATTACAACTTACTGTTCGACACCTATTTCTTTGTACAGATGGTCATTGATCAAACGCAATTCATCAACTCATATGATCGAATAATAGCTACAAAGGGAATCATATCATCGTATTTTTATAGCGCCGCTGTGCGCCACTGATACATACGCCACTGCGGCATCCTTGTTAGACGGCAGTTGAGCTAGGGCTTCTCGTAGGATAGTTTGGTTCCAGTTATCCCGTTTCCTGTTATCCCGTTTCCTGTTATCCCGTTATCCCATTATTCCGTTATGCGAATTTTAGCAAAAAGGATAGCGCGAAAATATTCTCCGTATTCAAGTATCTGTGTAGAGCAATTTTCATTGCGATCGGTTGAACGGTATGGAAGTTAATGCACTGCAGCGCCATCTAGTGGCGATCCAACGTTAAAAAAAAAGAATCAACCAAATATGTCGTTCCTATCATTAGTTATGATCGAGAGTGCATACAAAAATTATGATTTCTGCAGTTTGTCCGACTTTCCTTTGTAATTGTCCCGATTTTTTCATACAAAATTCCAATAGTTTATAGCATTTTCCCGGATTTTCCAATTTTCCGTGAAACTTTTTTCTAAAACCAACTCGGACAATTACATTTACATTTGAACAAATTAGCCAAATCAGTCCAGCCGTTCTCAAGTTATCCGCTTAGCAACGAACAGAGCAATTCATTTTTATTCATATAATTTCGTGTAACCGACTAATTTGTTCGATGTTAGGATGTATCTTTTCAATTCCGTGTGATGAATGATCATCAACAAACGCCGAACAGTAGGCTATGAGGTTAAAATGTCACCTCTATCATCTAGTGTATAGGTAGGGGAGCCTTCCCCCTAATTACATAAATGTTCGGCAGTTGCATTTTTTTGTTCGGCACACCTTGATTTACTTGTAAATATCTGGAAAGTAATTGCCTGGAGTTATTAAACATGAAATTACTAGCTGCTCATTCAATTCGATGAAATAAAATTGATGCAAACTTTTTTTAGTAATTACAAATTCAAATAGTCATTTGCAACGCATACGGAAAGGAAGATTATGATTCCAAAATATGGATTTTTGAAACACTTTGATCGCGCCGGATTTTGGTCGGAGATGCGATTTTCGTGATGTGGGACAAACATTTATGGAATTCAAGTTAGTTGTGAGCGGTAGGTTATGATACATGAAACAAGTGTTATGGGCTCCCGGTCTATTACAACTACATTCTATTATCTCCCGATACAGTTTCTCTTCATACTAATATTCCACTACAACTGCTGAAAGAGCATAATCATGAAAAAATTGAATACAGTAAGTGGTTTCAAACAAATTCTCCTAGTTGACTTCTACAAACAAATAGACGGCTGTGCAATGAGACTATCAATCTTCAGTGTATAGGCCAGTAGGAATAGACATGATTTTCAAAAAAAAATTTAATAATTACAAAAGTTTTGAAACTTTAGTAGAATGAAGAGTACTTTCCAATTATATAAAATCTGATTTTGCAACCTTTTTGTCTGAACGGAAGATGTAGAAAATCGGGTTTTAATGAATTTTCATATTATTATCGCGGACAAATTTGCGAAAGTTCTGCAAACCTTTGAAGTTTTGGAAAAAAGCAATTCACTTCATCGAATGAATTTGCAACCATTCAAACATAACGAGAATATTAGTTTTATCGAAAAAGAATTGTTGTTAATCCTAATTTTTCGATGAAAATTGCAAAAATGCTGGAAACTCAAAAAAATAACTTAAATAATGTTCTGGACAATAGTTTTAATTTGCAACCTCTTGCGTCAAACAAAAAATATATTTCTCCATGAAATTGTTTTTTTATTGGAAGAAGTATCGGAATAATTACAAAAGTTACAAATAATGGTTGCAAGTGAGGATGTCTCACGTAAAATGTTTTGATTCATTTGCAACCATGTCTCCACACGGAAATGAGAGTAAAATCAAAAGAAAAATATTTTCGTATTTGTACCAAAAAAAGCAAAAATTCTGTAAGTCGGGCAGACAACTCATTTTACCAATTGGTGGCAGTATAATAATTTGCAAACTATGTTACAATGCGGAATATTAGGAATAAAAAAAATATATATTAGAGTTATTAATAAAGATTTTCATATAATGAATGACATTCATTGCGTTACCAAGTGAACAATGTTGAAAGCTAACGTTTTCGATATGAATTCATATCATATTACAATTGCAATTTGCATAGAAAAATCATTTATGTACTTTTGATGGAGGATCAAAAATCATATTTAATAATTTTATTGAATCATTAAAAAATGGAAGAAATATCGCGATTAAAAAAACACTGACGTCAGATACTAGTACGATTAACCTAATGTGTAACGTCACAGTGTTTTTTCCCCTGCTCATTTTCAAAATTTTTATGAATCAAGAAAATGATTCTTACGTGTCGATTACATTTCAGTCCTCCATTCGAATTCAATAGAATTTAAGAAAGACGAGTGAGAAGGTAAATTTTAATTTTATTCAATTCAAGAAATACAAAGCTGAGTAAATGGAATTAGAGATGTGATATCGATCTCACAAATTTTTATTTTTTGGCAACGTTACTGTTTGATGATGATAATTATGTACTTGAGTGATTTATAATCGATATCCTCACTATATATTAATAATTTTGGAATCTCTCCGACTGCTATAGTCATGTTGTGATTGCATGTCGTTTCTAATGGATAATAAATTAATATCTTTCATTTGTTTCTCAGCAGAATATGCACAATAATAGTCTAACGGTAAAAATAAAATGTTATACTCGGGAAATAAATTCCAATCAACCAGTACAAAATATAACAGATATAAGCGATGGATAATCAAGTATGTAACTTGAGCACTATAGATATGTGTTGGTCTAATATCATATTTCAAACCTATTTGCACAATGTTTACAATTTATGGGTGAATTATAAAAAAACAATACAATTAAATAAAAAAATGTTCCGTTGAATAATGACGGTTGCAAATCTCTTGCGTCACGTAAAATATTAGTCGTAATTATATCTGCAATTTGCAGAACGTCTAAAATTATTTCTAAAGTTGTAAAATTGCAAAAAAATTATATTTGTGAATAAATAGGTTCTATTTTCCGTATGACGTTGCAAAGTTACATATTCACTGAGACAGATATTCTCTTTATTTGCAACCACAATAAAAAACCTTCGTAATTATTTCAAGGCTTGTGGGTATTGAAAATGGCAGCGTCGAGAAAAAAGTTTGATGAATAAATTAGGCGTTTTTTAGAAATGGTTGCAAATGTACGTGAATATGTTTAAATTGTTAACCGTTCACTTACTCAATTTGCAGAACTTTTGTAATTTTTTCAAACAAATTACAATGAAAAACTTCAACAAATGACATAAAATAAGGTTCCGTAAATTTTAAAATGTTGCAAACTTAATGCATGTTGTAAAACATTACCATCGGTAGGCCTAGTTTGCAGAACTTTTGCATTTTCAGTGCAAAGATGAAGCATGAAAACGTTTTTAACAATTTAAACAATGTTCCGTTCATCGCAGACTTCTGCAAAATTTTATAGTTTGTTTTCATTAATGCACTAATATAACATTGAAGTTTGAAAACTTTTGGAATTAATGTGAATTGATTGTCCACTTCTACTGGCGTAGTAATATGACAGTTAGTAATGGAAAATCTAGAAAAATCTGCAATACAAGAACTGAATTTCAGAATACCTCTCTTCTTACGTTATGTTGATGATTGTCTACTGATAATCTTCAAAGACAAGATGGATTATACAATGAATATTTTTAACGAATTTCTTCCTAAATTGCAATTCAAATATAGAAAAAAAAACTTAGACCTTACATTACATAACATCGACAATCATATTTAAATCGAGTGGTCCACAAAAACAACCTGGTCCCTCTCAACACCCAATCGCCCAGAAAAATCTGGTATCATTGTACTCGCATATGGAGCGATCACTTTGAGTTATCCAATTTTCAGATCTGAAGCTATTGAAAAACTTGGAAGGCATTATAGCTCAACAACTATCCCAAACAAAGCATAGAGAATGTTTACAATAACCAAAAACTTTTTACAAAAAATTAAACCGACGAAAAAATTAACTAAAAAGCCAAAAATGAAATAAACTTCCTGAGCTCCTAACTAATGTTAGTAATTTTGAGTCGGCGCCAAACAAACTGGCAATTGAATAAGGTAAAGCGTAAAATGATGGCAGCGTCATGCAGTGCGACGTTTTGATTATTTCTTCAAAGTAATACAATGATTCTCGTTGCTTTTTTGTTTGGCATTAATTATCCACATTAGTTAGGAGCTCAGTTATTATTAGGAACATAGAGGTTTATTTTATTTTTTGTTTTTTAGTTGATTTTTTCGTCGGTTTAAGTTTTTGTTAAAAAGTTTTTATTTTTGACTTTTTTGTGGTCAAAATCTACTAACAACTACCTACTCAATTGGTATCCATTATGTAGTAGAACTACATATATGTGTGCCAAGTTTCAAGATAATCGGTTCACAGATAAAAAATTATCAATTCCCTATTTTTCTACCCTTAGGGGTAGATTATTCCTTTTCAAATGGGAAAATGACCCATTCTGTAGTATACGCTATCCAATAAAAATTATCCAAAATCGGATAACCCAGTAAAAAGTTTTGAGTGGTAGAATGGGTTAACGGGTAAAAATTCAGTGGATTTAACGATAAATATCCCCCATTTTTATACCCTCGAAGGTGACTTTTTTCTGTCAAATTCAAATGAGGCCAACTTCGAAGTATACCCTATCCAATGACACAAGATTCATCGAAAATTACCCTAAGACTCCTAACAACAGTTTCCACATTTTCAGACCATACACTGGGTCTATCTAATAAAAATCACTTCAATCCAATTCCCCAAAAAAAAAACACATGATTTACCAAATTCCATGCAATTAACCAATATTCAGTGAAGTTTATATCGGCCAGACTTTTCGGTATCTAGAAAATCGTCTGGGATCACATCTACATGCAAAAACCGCATCAACTGCCCTAAACCATTCAAAAAAGGATAGATCGCGATTACAACTACGAGAGAACGGAAATATTGCCACCGAATATAACACTAAAAAACCTGAATTGATGGATTCATATAAAGAAAAAAACAGACAGCATAAATACTAGAACCGACATCACTAACCCGAATGATATCTATCACAATCTTATTAAAAAAATACTCCCCACATCCATCTTTCATCAGGCCATCTACAACAGTTTCGACGAACACCAAATCCCCAGAAAAGGGAGAAATTATCAATTTTAAACAAACGAAGTAGAATCCTACATAAACTTCCGTCCATCGGTAACCCAAGTCGTTCCACTGATCCAACGATATTTCTCACAGCCACATCAGCCAGCCTCCTTATCAAGTTACTGTCGTGTTATCATTGAAAAAATACAATAACAAAAAATCACATTTATTCCCGAAAACACTATGAGGAGAAGGAAAAAATCAAATAATTGTGTGAAATGTCTCCTAAAAATAATTACCTGCTGCTCTTTTGATAGTTCATTACAAAATAATACCCCAGCTGATTATTCTTGGGCGAGTCCACTTCATCATCAATATTTCATCATTTTATCAACCAAAAGTATATTTGTAGTCACGGTCGAAACGTCGACAAATTGAATGTACGTTATCTCCTAAAAGAAGACTTGTTGCTAACAAAAGAACTTAAACCCCGAGAAACCCAAATTCCATTGTATATTCCTGATTCAAGAAACTCAACACTATATATACAGTGCGGCTTTTAGTCCCTCTCTGTTAACTTTTGAACGATTCGACGTGAACAATGGGACAAAAACCATTTTGAAATGGAAGACTTTGTGATTGCTCGATAGATGGCGCGGAGGGGCACATCTACTTTGAAATTTCAAATAGCAATAGGGATGACGCAATTCTCTTTCCAACCATCTAGTTTTTTTTTGAATTTCGTCGATACGTTTTTTCACAAGATGCATTTAAAATGTCAAGTATAACAGGATTCAAAATGCATATTGAGAAAAAAAGTATTAGCACAATTGAACATTAGATGGTTGAAAAGAGAATTGAATTATCTTTTCAACAATGTGCAACTTGAGCCCTTATGCTATTTAAAATTTTCAAGTTGATGTGCCCCCTCGCGTCATCTATAGAGCAATCACGATGTCTTTCATTCCAAAGAGTAGTGTCGGTGATATCATGCTAAATAGTTTTGGTCCCATTGTTCTATGTCGAACCGTTCAAAAGTTAACAGGGAGTGGAGGACTATAAAAAGCCGCTCCCGCAATTGTGATTCCGTAGAACAACTATAGTTGAAATAAAAATTGAATTACCTTTTCAACGATGTGCAACGCGACCTCTGTGCCTTTCGAAATTTTCAAGTTGTTTAGCCCCCAGCGCCCTCTGTCGCGTGATTGTGATGTATTTCCTTTCAAAAAGTAGGACCGGTAATGAAAATCAATATATTCCACGTCTCATTGTTTCACATCAAACCGTTCTGATGTTATCGAGGTAAGGGTACCATTTAGATCCGCACTTATACTTGACATTTCAAATGCATAGTGTTAAAAAACGTTTAAACAAAATTTAAAAAATAGGTTGGATGAATATAGAATTGAATTATTTGTTCAACAATATGCCACTTGCTATTTGGAATTTCTAAGTTGATGTGCGCAATCTATCGAGCAATCACAATGTCTTTTATTTCAAACAATATCATTGCAAACGGCTTATGTCCCATTGTTCTACGTCGAACCGTTCAAAAGTTAACAGGGTGTGACTATAAAAAGCCGCACTGTATAATCATTTTATGTAACTAAAAAATGGCATTCATCCAAGTTCAACAATAAAGAGGTAGAAACATGGATATTTTCGTCCGTGATTTGGAAAACACTGACTTATCTTACATAATGTCAGAGATTGTAAGAATGAATTGAATTATAATTGAAGAAATGAATTTTGGATAATTTATTTCAATAACAATTTCAAATGAAAAAAATCAAGAGTTTGAATAATTATTGAGTAAATTCGAGAAATATTTTGATATCATCACTTTGTTAATAAAAAATTAATTTTATTAAAAAATACCCAGGTACGACGGTGTTTATATTGAAGAACGGCACAACCAAAGCGATGGATGTATAATTTTCTAGTAATTCAAATCCGAATCTACTTCAATTGATATAACATTGATTATGTTTATGTATTCATTGCTAAAGACAATCCCTTCATTAGAAAATAATCAAAAAATATACTTTCGATCAGACAATTGTTTTTCTAGAAATTCAGTTCGAATGGCGTTGACACAAAATTTTCCGAATACCTATAGATATTTTTTGAATAAGTTATATTCAAGTTTTCAACATATTTCCTGCAAGGAATCCAAAGCACAACTGATGCAGAGGCAAATTATCCATGATTAACAAATATTCTGTTAATATACTACCCATGATGCCTCATATAAAGGAGGGAATCAGGAAATCAGAAGTTGTGATTGTCTGGTTAATGTATTCCTGAAACCATAGAACCAGCTGCAATTTTCAGCTACTATGTCATACAATACCAAAGAAGGCAACCATGCCCGAATTTTAGCTCAGTATGGATGAAGCCAATAATGAGGTACGACCTGAATTTTATAAAAAAAATCCATTGAAATTGTAGATTGTATATGGAGTAATTTGAATTGAAATAGGACAAGGTTATTAGCGGTTCAACAGAAGAAATTCGACTAATTGCTGTTGTACATTTTGAGGAATTTTTTTCACTTTGAAATTTTGAAAAGTGTTTTTAACCATGAAAAATAACTACAACTAGAAAATAAGATCATCGAAATTTCAACAACATCTCAGGCAATAAGAGCAAAATAACTTCCTGGTGAATGATTTCCTCGATTTATTACTTCAAATTATTCCAACTAAATAATAAATCATGAAATCCGTTGTGTTTCCCTGGATGAGGACTCTAAAAGAATTGAAATCTTCATGGAATGATTTCGGTTCTGTGATGTTTTGTTAAACCTCAAAATATGTTTTATCATCATACTCACCAACGGGTCAATAACTTGTCTGAATAACTTTCCGAAAATTGTGCTGCTATTCCCAGGCCCATGTTGAACAACAACAGCATGAAACCTCCACCGAATATAATATATTTGTAATAAACATCTATTGAGACTTTTCCCTCCTTCTTCACTTCCTTGTATATCCTTCTCTTCGTTGTTTGCTCAGTTTCAATCAACTTTGTTTGTTCATCCGGTTCATCTACATAATCCTCTTCGATGACCTCCTTCTCCAGATCGTCATCTTCTAGGACAATTTCCTTAACCTCTTGTAATATTTTTTCACTGGGTTTTCCGAAATCTTTGATCCTACCTCCGTTCATGATCACCACAGTATCAGCTTCATCTATATGGTTGGCAGTCTGACTCACCAAAATACAAATTTTGTTTTTCAAGTAAGATTTGATACATTCCTCGAAGATATAGTCTTTCACATGAGCATCCAAAGCACTCAGAGAATCGTCAAGTAAATAAATGTCACTGTCCTTATAGATAGCTCTAGCCAAATTCACCCTGGCTTGCTGACCTTTACTCAAATTGAGACCTCTGTCGGTGACTATAGTTTCATCGCCATTATCCAGAATGTCGAAATCGTATTGTAGAGCGCAAACTCGTATGACTTCTCGGTATCTGAAAATTCATAAAATATTGCCAGAATAGAAAAACCTTATACGTGGAGAATGGATTTATTGATCGATAGTAAATCCCAAAGTATATTCAAAATCGACGTAGTTGAATAACTGAAAGTTGGATAATAGAAAAAAATTCAATATTTCGAGTCACATAAACCGAATCATCACAAAAAAAAAATCAGTGAATAGTTAGACTACTGAAGTGAGTCACCAATCGGACATAGAATTATATATGCAATATATATTTTACCCCCGACGCAAACAGGGGGGTGTTATAAGTTCAACGTGTGTATGTGTGTGTTTGTATTGGCTACACTGTGGCGTCGGTGTGCGTGCATATTCCTGAACTGTGGCAACTGCTAAACATTGTGGCAACTCGCACTCCGTGCCATAGTGTCTTTCGTATATTGTGACGATATTTTGTCCTATTTCTGATTACAATTCGAAAATATAGCTTCTTTGGGAGATTGATTACCATATCACATAATCCACTTCTTTTATTCCATTCCTCAACCAGAGTTATTACTCATTTTACAGAGTTGCCATAAGTTCGGATTATTCTTGTGTATGTACACACAGAGCTATGACTTTCTTCATTTAACTACATCAGCTTCCCTTGCGGTCTACATAAGAACTAGAATGCAATGTTGCCATGATCTTTGACCTCGAACCATGACCATTTTATATATATATATATATATATAGTTCGGTGTGCGTGCATATTCCTGATCTATGGCAACTGCTTGATATTTACAAGTCAAAGACTGGGAATATTGTTGTTTAAA
>JAFIRS010002608.1:137500-142500 GCA_018342105.1 Gonioctena quinquepunctata | reverse complement strand
ATATATAATACTTTGGTGTGCGTGCATATTCTTGATCTATGGTAACATTCACAATTCAAAGATATGGAAGATTGAAAACCGTATCACGCAGTCCACTTCTTCTACTTCTCGACAAGAGTAATTACTCCTCATACAGAGTTGCCATAAGTTCGGATTATTCTTGTGTTCGTACACACCGAACTAGGACACCAACTCCCTCTGCAGTCTACATGAGGACTAGAATTATATATAAATATATTGTTATGTTTAGAAGTACGTGTTAAATGTTCAAAGAGTTAAAATGAAAATTATAAACTGAAAAAGCACAAATGTTCATATTTAGTAATTTATGCTATGTTATTTTACAGTTTTTCTGAGGATTCTACGGTTTTTCTCAAACCTTATATAATATTAGTCGATACATATGTTTCAAATAAACATGTTTTCGACATGACAAGCAATTGGCATAATTTATAAAAATTATAGAAATCAAAATTTACTAATATATTTTTGAGCACAAGCAGACAACAAAATGTTTAAGTTAGAACATTCTGTATACGAAATTAGATCTGAACACAATAGCCAATGAGATGCCAGGAAGGATTTCGATGCAAAATTATGAATATTGAAAATATGAAAAACAGAAAACGTCAAAAATGATTTTCAGTATACCATGAATATGTGAGGTATTTAGAAACTGTCAGTGAATACAATCTGTCAAATAAACGAAAATAAGGAAAAGTGCAACAGGAAGTGCGTGAAAACCAAGAATTCGACAAGAAAACAAAATATATGCGGTATCCAGGGAAAAAAATCATCAAGCCATAGAAATTGAGAAAATATTTTTGGAAGAAGGAACTCAACAAAATTGTATTTAGAAAATCAAGCATATTTTGCTACAAACACAGTTATTCGCCACTACACCACAAGAAAATACCAGAAAGAACATTAGCTGATGAAAACCAGGTATATAACGATTCTTACCTTCTCATTCCATACATATACCAGTCCGAGGACGAATTCACAAGCGAACAAAGTTGGCTGACACTGAACATTTGTATTTCAAGAAACCACAGGTACATTAGAACCATAAAAGTTACAAAACTCAGTGCATTTCAAAAATAAACATTTTAAGAACTCCTCCGATGGAAAACTTTCATGAATTGGTATATAGACTAACTATTCCACTAAAATCAGCATAACCTACAGAAATGGGTTACATTTAATTTTTTTTATTATCACATAATTGTACTTTTCATGTATATTTTGCTATGAAACACTAATTTGAGTTAATTATCGCAGGATAGGTAAGTCTTCCTGAATAAAGGAAATTATTATTTTGATGAATTTCTGACTTATTTTCAATAATTGGTCAAAACTGTTTGCTATTTTTCTGAAACTGACATCAAGAACACTACCCAGTCAGTTTCATTCCTAACCTGTCAATTCCACTTGTCACACCACATAGAGTACACCTTTATATTTATATAATTTCAAACAACGCTACTGTGGTTGTTGTACCTTTATACTTCGTTCTATTCCTTGGTCTACGTTTTTTTTCTTTTGCATCACTATGTTAGATATGTTTAACATCATTGAAATCAACCTCAACAAAGTTCTTCCCTAATGATGGAAATAAACATTTCCGAAAGCTTGGGTAAACCTTGAAGAGTTTACTTTTTCATTGCTGCTAACCCCAATATCCCTAGTTTTGTATATATATATATATATATATATACTAGCTGGTGCCCGCGAGAATTTTTATTTTTCCTGGTTCTCTTTATGTGATTCCATTTAGCTTCGAGAATTGTCAGTTTGTCACATATAATCATTCAAAATTGACGGATTTTCTACAAACTCTCATCCACCTTAGGAGTTAAATTTGCAAAAATCCTTCCTAAGTGCTCATTTCAAAAACGGAAACAACTCCGATTTCAGAGGTGAAAACGTATAGGTTCTAGAGCGTTCAGGGATAATAATATCAAAAATTTGTTCGGAGGTCACTAGGTCCCATTCCTACCCCTTCAAGAAGTTTTTAGTTCAACCGTATATCACTGGCGCTAGCGTAGCATTCATTTGGGGATCCATTTTTGAAGTTGTCACATCCGTTAATCGTAAATAATTTTCGGGCATTTTGGTCAGCTAGGAATTCTTATTGCCTTTTTTCTGGTGGTTATAACAAATTTCTTGTTGCCAGTTCCCGTAATGTCGGAGCAAGTACAGGAGAAGGCGGAACTTTCTTCTGCAGATGACAATGGGATACTTTTCCGCGGATTCTCCTATGCACGTGTTAGGTAAGGAAAGAGTTGTCGTAATGCAGTGTGCACCATATACCATGAGCAATTTTTCCAAGCAATTTACATTTCACAGATTTATATAGTCGCCTACGGTGCTGTCTCCAATTAGATTCAAAGGGTACAAGTAAAACTATTTTGAACCATTTCGAAGTGAAGCATCTCTGAAATTCTGGTTATTGTTTTTTACGCACGTTTTTCGATATCTTCTGATTTAATCGATTCATCGAAATTGAAAAAACTTTTCAATAATGGATACTGGAGTGTAACAAATCATTTATTTCCGGAAATCAACCAGAGATAAAAAATGTTATAATGGAATCATTTCATAGGTAATTCAGTAATGCCCTGAAAATTTTCGTGATAGAACAAAACAACTCCAAAATGATCTCCAATTGACATTTTTAAAATACGTCGAGCGTATTATGAATTGTCATGCAGTTCTACAAGAAACTTATCGTTAAATGATAATGGGGTACATCAATTTAATAAAAATGATAAAAATATGATTTATAATTCAAAATTGTATCACTCAGATATGATGAATGGATTTTTCAAGAAGTTAAGCAAGTCTTATGTAGTGAGTGAATAATATAAAATCAATAAAGAATTGTATACTCAATTAATAGTGATATTCAGTGTGCCATCCAAATATTCTTCAAGATCATAGTAGGCTTCATCACTTTTTTCTTCTAAATAAACTAAGTGCTGTTACTTCTCCAACACCCAGAGAAAGTTTACTGTACATCTTTATACCAATAAATGTGATTGTGTCATGTATCGAAGTTGAACTGGGAATTTGAGCCTCAGTTGATTCATTTGGGGATTTACAGCAAATTAATTTACTTTTAATATACTTGCTTTCATTTGACATCCCACGAAATTCGTTTTTTTTTCTATAATTTTCGAAATTTCATTCGTAATTTGGAGTTTTGCTCGAAAAAACTCATTTCATTAAACACCTCATTCGCAAGGAACTCTTTGTTTCTCTTTATTTCCAAAGTCCATTTCCACCTTATCATTATAAATTAACTTCAAACGGATTGGTTGGGATTAGGATCAATGTTATTGAAGAAAACTTATTGGTTTCTCGCCAACGTTTCGAACTATAATAAATTCATCAATAGAGCTCTGTAACAATGAGTTTTACAGAGCCCTGATGACGAATTCATTAAAGTTTTTTCTTCAATAACATTGATTCTTATCCCAACCAAACCGTTTGAAGAATATGTCCGTGGATCACCAAACTTACCATAATTATAAATGAACTTAAATCTCTTACACGAGATTAGGTGTCGTATTTTTTTCCAATCAATCTCTGATAGTATCGTGATGTTTACATACAATCTTTTATTTCAGAGTATTTTTTTTTCACAAAATGTACCTTTTTCAAAATGTCTTCATTGTATATTCGTTTTTCGAAATTTAAATTTTGAATTTCAACTCATAACATTCAACACTCAGTGTTAACGATTTGAGACTTCTAATAAGAGAAAACTGTTTGAATCGAAATTTCGTAAGTTAGTAGAGCTACATTATCCCTAAAAATCGAATTTAAGGAGTAATTCGATATATTACAGATATAAAAGTATTTATTTATTATTACACTTATTACAACTATATTTGCAGTTCATGTATTTTCTTTATTTCGAAATTTTCATATATTTCAATGGGTTCTGCATCACATAAGCTTTTATTTGACATTCCACCTAGCAGTTTTCCATGAAATTCGCTTTTATTCAATAATTCAAATTTTAATCCCAATATAAGTAGATGTTTTTTTCTTTCGAAAACTTTCTCAAACTGCTATTTCTAACGACATTTTTCCTTTTTTACCCCGATTTTTATGTGAAATTTACAATCAGTTTTGGAATCAGGGCTCATTCATCAGTTTGATTCCACGAAATTTTTCATTTCGAAGCATAATTCGACTTTTATACAAAATTTATTTTTTCATACATTCATTATTCAACTCAAAATTTCAACATTCTGAACATTCAACTTCATTAAAAATAACACCTCAACTTCAATTAACTCAATTCTCAACTTGCCACATTCAATTTTCAAGATTATATTTTTAACATTCGAATTTCATCATTTAATTTCCAACCATCAACTTTCAAATTACACCTACAACCTTCAATTTTAGACAGATGACTTTCAGTATTCAATTTTCAACAATTTTCCATATTCAACTTTCAACATTAAACTTCTTGTTTCATCCTTTAACATTCAACTCAGATTATTCAAAATTCAATTGTCAACATCCAATTTCTGATATTCAGCCGCAATAATGAACTTTGGTATCAACGAGAAGAAATTTTCGCTTATGTTCCGACTTACAATATGACTGCTCACTGCGCAGAACCATAATAAATTTGTAGTAGCCACAGAGTCGTGTGTACGTAAGTAAGTGGGCGTGGTGAAAAGTAAATAAAATGTGGCAACACCGCTCTCACACACCTCACGAACTTGCAACACTATGGCTACTAATTTTGCACTATGACAACTCTTTACACATTACTTGTACACACAACATTGTGGCTCAGGTAGCCGTAGTGTGAAACATCAATATATCTTGTTAAACGGGGTGTACTTCAAAAATAAAAATAGCTGAATATTTCTCAGAAAGAGCACTACCTTCACCTAGTATATTATCAAATGTGCCACAAGTTCGGAATATGCTTGGGTTGCCATAGTGTAGCTGATACCTGTATGTGCGTGTGT